>OFHS01000091.1:12787-30946 GCA_900245855.1 Calvadosia cruxmelitensis | reverse complement strand
AATTGATTGATTGATTGATTGATAGATTGATTGATTGATTGATTGATTGATTGATTGACTGGTTAATTGATTGATTGATTGATTGATAGATTGATTGATTGATCGGTTTATTGATTGATCGATTTATTGATTGACTGATTGATTGATTGATTTATAGATAGGAGTATAGTTCAGACATGTAAACGAGGAATACAAAATAAGAGTTAACAAGCACATGTTATTCTATAATTTACAAAGTAATATGATTGGTCGTTTCTTGACGTTTTAAGTCAGTCAATTGTTAGGGAGTAATATGTGACCTGTGCTGTCAGAATCAGAATTGGTGAAGTGATTTCGAAAATGACTTTTTCATATCAGCAGGTGTACCATTTTCCCAGCTTTCTAATGGTTTAATGAGTTTTCCAATCTGATTAGTATAACTCATTTTATAAACAATATCGGGATGAAAACAGAAATCTGTGCGGGGGGCCATCGGAATACAAATTTTCACTTCGCAGGCCCATTATGGAAAATTCATTCAACCTCACGAAGTCCGATTATGACATCACAGGTCACATATATCGATTCATGTCTGGCTGTTGATAGTAATTTTTGGTGCAACAGAAACGTAACTAGCTATAGTTAGAAGTTGTAAAAACTTAAGTCTAAAAGGCATCAAAGCTACAGCAACCTTATTTAAAACTTTGAAAGATCTTAAAATGGATCTACCAGCATCACTGAAGATCACAAAGCACTGTTCTGCAGCTGAAATGAATTTAAGAAAGAACACTGCTTACCCGAGCCACTAGGTCCACACAGAGCCACCATCGTGCCACTTCCAACTTCCAACGAAAAATTTTCAAGAACAACATCTCCTTTACGTGATGGGTAGCTAAATGTAACATCTTTAAATTCCAGATTTCCAACAAAGGAATTATAGTCAAGAACTTTTCCACCGTGCAATTTGATTTTTGGTTCAACGTGAATGTATTCAAAGACTCTTGCACCTGCACTCAGACCTCGCACGACTTGACCAAAGAGAACGGACATTGATGCAAGAGATCTGCAAGAGATAGGCAAACAATGTAATACTAATGTTGTGCAGTGAAACCTGTCTGCAACGGCCACCTTTGGGATCCGAGAAAAATGACCTTTATAGACAGGTGGCTTTTCGTCCAGGTTGATTTCTATAGAAAGTGTCATTTTGGGGTTATGAAGAGTGGCCTTTATAGAAAGGCTCTATAGAGATGGCCTCTAATACAGGTTTGACGGAGCTGGATAAGTTTCTAATCTTAACATGATTTATATCGAACTTGTTTGACAAGTTTTCAACCTTGTATTCCTGTAAAACGTACCACCTTTGCCCATTGGTAACTGTTATTGACACAGTGCGAAACGAGAACAAATAAAAATGATGATGATGATGAATACTTAGCATGTCAACCATCTTCGAATTGCATGGATTTGAGCAGAATCCAGCACAAATTCAAAATACTTTAATCACATTGATTTTAAGAGAACAATAGACAATAATTAGGGCATAAACATCTCTTACAAACACAACAGTCACAGCAGAAAACCACAAAAGCAAGCATTGAGCAAGATTGCGCTTAGCTTCATGGGTTTGGTAGCTTAGTGGGATGGTCGCCGATCACTAGGGTTGCACCGATCGATTGGAAAGCTGTTTGATCTGCGGTGATCAGTTTTGACTGGTAAATTAGCATATCAAACACCTTTAAAACATGTACAGTGTAACTCGGTTAATATCACACCCTCAGGAAAAATTGTAAAACGTGATATTATCCCAGTCGTGACAATAACCGAGTCTCATACTCAGACCTCTAATTTTGCAGAAACGGCTCAAGCAGTAACAAAAGCGGTCCGTAAAACAGCAAACTCTGTATCAACATCAAACAGAGCTATTATGTAAAGATTTCAGCAACACAAGACTCATTTTCTTGGATTTGTCACACTTAATGAGGTGAACACAATGAAAAACACAGCATCAACTTTTCCTTTCATGACAATTGTGATGCCTACAAATTTAAGCAAGGAAACAAATCATGGAAAACGTGACAATAAGCGAGTATAAACATAACAATCATTTGGAAATCCGTGATAATAACCGAGATGTGACAATAATTAAGGTGATAGTAACCGAGTAGAATAAGAGAAAAGCTAAGGGACTGGCAAGTGAAATTTCACTTTCTGTGACAATAACCGAGACGTTATAATATCCGAGGTGATATTAACCGAGTTATACTGTATGTTCGTTTTTGGATATTTTGGTGAATTTCATAGACTACACACCCCGCTCAACAACAGTGGAAGTCTTCAACTGTAGGCGTAGAGGCTTAAATAGGAATAAATAAACTCTGCAATAATGACTGACACAGCATACGGAATCGGGTTCACAAACCTTTGAATATTTTGCGTTGCAATCAGGAAGCTCATCAACTGTCCAGGCGTGATTTGACGAGTGTCCAACAGTGTTCCACCCGTGTACAGCACCATTAAAACCATACCATTAATGGTGAAATTCGATATGCCTTGAAAGAGTCCAATACCGATACCAAGGTATTCGTTGACACGACATGATCGGTCTACTTTTTCTTGATACCAACTAATAAACAAAATAATATAAAAATATAAAACATTTATCGGAAAGTTAGCAAAATGTTCACGATCATCACCATCAATTTTTTTGGAGAATGATCCAATAAGCTAGAAAGCTTGTCTCCCCTGATGGGGTCCTTCCACTTTTCAATTTAACATACCATAATAATTATTAAACATATTCAGCAAATGCCTTCAAAATATTGTTATAGTCATGCTATGCAGGCAAGAACTTACGTATTTGCAAGGTTACAATTTTATGATGCATAATAATTATGTTGAAAACCTTATAACTAAGCACAAAAATTGCGTTTTAACTATTTTGAGGTCATGTGGGAGAGAGTTCTAACTGTTTGCTTCGATTATCGATAGGCAATCCTCAGACAGTCTTGTTCTGCGACATGTTGATAAACGTTGGATATCTAGAAGGTTTTTTTAATGCTGTTATGACTGCTTTGTAATGTTCAATGTTGCGAATAAACTGCAATAATTGTAACACGTCATATTTTAAAAGGTTACATTTGGAGTAACTTTACGCAAAACACATCACATTTTATTCTTAATCGTAGTTTTTCGTAATTAGTTGCTTTTCCAGGAATGTGTTACCTTGATTACTTCTGTATAAACATCTGTTGCAAATTATTTTTTTAATTGACTGGCTCAAAACTCTTCTTGTAATGCACTCAAAACAGAATTTCTTAAATGAGAGTTAAGAATTAGAGCTGATGCCAGATGACTGCAACGTGTCTTTAGCTATTCTTTGCGATAACAACGCGTCCTTGATACTCTTCTACAGACAAAAGATGTGACTTTGACTTTGTACAGTTAAAATGCTTCTATCAACCATCCAAATGAGCTGTATAATTTCCACTATTAGGCTAGCGAGTGAAATTGCTTGAGCCTGGATCATGTCTAGCACTGATGTTTTGGCAACAACAAACAGATTGTTATTGATATTGAAAAATCATTATGTTGCCTACTTTTATCTTGTAGACATTTTCCAAAAATTATAATTTCAATACAGTGAAACCTCGTTAATGTCACAATGATTTTCCAGTCAAAAATCGTGATAATAAGCGGGTTGAGATATTAAGCGGGTTAAAATAGTTGATTCTGACAGTGCTTTGGTTCTCAGGCTGAAGTGACATTAAGCGGGTTGTGATATTAACCGAGGTGATATTAACGGGGTTACACTGTAGATGAATCTAAATTCTGGTTTTGCTTTACCAAATACGTCAAATAACGATGCTGCACACCTCATCTCCTGTTTCTCCATTGCAAATGCCTTGACCGTTCTGATGTTACCCAATGCTTCATCAGCTACAGCTGTTGCTATAGCGACATGCTCTTGAGCCTTGCGTGACAGCTTACGCAGCATTGAGCCAACCAATGCGCCGATCAGAACAATGCCAGGAACAAGGATGAGAGTGACGGATGTCAGCTGTGGGGAAATTGTGTATAACGTGATGACAGAACCAATTGTTTGTGTTGTGCTCTTCAGACCTTGTGATATGCATTGCTTAAATGAACTTTTCAGGTCTTGAACGTCTGCAGAAAGCCTACGGTAAGATAACATTAGGATCACAGCATAAATACAGTCAAACCTGTATTAACAGCAGCCTCTATAGAGAAGCCACCTATGAATAAAGGCCAATCTCCATAACCAAAATGGCACGTTATATTGAAATCAACCTGGCCAGAAAAGCCACCTGTCTATAAAGGTCACTTTCCTCAGGTCCCAAAGGTGACCATTATAGATAGGTTTCACTGTACATGGCATGGTACGTTCTGCAATGACGCTGAACAATTGACAAAAAAACGTTTTGCAAATTTTATACTGGCTGCAAAATATTTAGGTCGCGTTAAATGCAAGCCTATACATGGCTACGGTTATTGATCCTTGTGATTATTATACGTACATTTCAATAGGTCCTTTATATGTTCAAATGATAAATCCATAGTTTGCTACGAATAACTTTTCATTACTTCCACGTATAATAGTAAAAATTAAATGTGGGCCCGATGCATAGAATAATTGATTCTTTTTCGGCAATCGATTTTCCTGTTCAATCATTGCTTCATTAATATCACAAGATGTTCTTTAACCCCAGACCTGTTTGTAAAACTATTTAAATGAAGCCTTGAAGTCGCTTCATCAATTGCTTATTGGTTGCTTGCTAAGGACTAACTATGTGATTGGTTATGTCACTTATGTGTTGCTACTTTCGACGTGTTTCACAAACGTATATATACGTCAATAGCAGGACAAGGGTTAATGTATTCCTATCAAAGCAGTAGATACCATTGCTCAGATTATAATTGCATCATTTGCATGCTTGCTCAATAAAGAGCCAAACAAAAGAGCATTTAAGTCATCGAACCAGAAGATAATTACCATGACTTTACAAAATTGAACTACAGTAAAACCTTGTTAACCCTTGTCCTGCTTACAAAACTAGTTAAATGAAGACTTGAAATCGCTTTATCGATTGCTTATTGGCTGATTGCTAGGGACTAACTTTCTGATTGGTTGTATGTTGCTACTTTGACTTGTTTCAAAAACGTATATATACGTCAATAGCAGGACATGAGTTAATATCAATTGGTTTTCCAATCAAAATTTGTGATAATAAGCAGGTCGTGATATTAAGTGGGTTAAAATAGCTGATTCAGACAGAGCAGTTCTCAAAGTGAAATGATAATAAGCGGGTTGTGATATTAACGAGGTGATAATAACGGGGTTACATTGTACGACAAGTCGACAATAGGATAAGCAACAACGGTCTCTGTATGGTCCGATGCATCGATTATTTATGGATTGTTTAGGTCGATTAATCTATAGTTTAAAATCCACAATCGGCCCAGCACTTACGGTAGCATGGTGTTCTAAGATACGAACATACCTACTGACTAGTTCTCCAGTCTTATGCTCATCAAAGAATGCAACATCTTGCTCGAGTAAGGACAAAAACAACATCTGTCGCATCCTGGCTGCCATTCTTTCTCCAAATGCAGATAGCAAGGAGATATAGACAACTGTTAAACCTGCCTGCGAGATGTAATTCAATACAAGTCGAATGCAGGGCTTGTAGAGCAGCAGGAACACATCGTGACTGTAGTTCCCATCAGCTAATGTTGATAATGATGATAATGAGTTAACCAAATCACCGAGCAAAATCGGCAATTGGACATTAACCATAGCAACAGCAAAGGCACTAATGGATGCGAGAACAAACAACCAAGCATCTGGCCAGAGCACTTTAAGGAATGCTTTCCAGTCAAAAGACGGTTCTTTATGCTCAACGATATGCTGTTTATCTAGAATTCTACTCTTATGGCTTGATTTTGCTTGACGGCAATCAGCAGCAGGCTTAGTCTTTAGATAAACAAAGGCTGCAAGTCCACTAGGCAAGCACAACGTCAGTCCAAGAAAATGTTTCCTTGTTCGCAACAAGGTAAATAAAGATCTTCCAGTGGCATTTTGAGGCAATGTTGTACACTTTGTCACTTCAGTAAATAACTCCTTTGATGTTCTACAAACAAAAGGAATAAACAACTTGTTAGCGCCGATATGTAACCTCTTTTTCATGTAACTTCCTTCTGATGAAGAACACTTCAAGTTTTGGTTTACAGTTCCTAGGAATATAGTCATTTGCACCATTACTCCATATTTAGCCACCTTATTGTTTAGTTCTGTATAAAAGGGAAAGTTAGCCATAAATTAATTGTACATTCTGCTCGGGACGCCAGCAGCCATTGACGTGCCCGGAGCCGTGCTTCGTTACAAAGAACACTGTCACCGTGGTGAGTTTTACGTTGTATTGAGTTGCGACTCAATCTCAGTTATTGTTTAAAGAATAAGTTTTGTTAGGTTGAAGACAAGTTTTATTCCTTTGACTCTTCATTGATTCGGCTCTACCAGATTAAAGCTATACGACATTTCATGTTTGGACCAAGTATAATATATATCCATTTAATACAGTCCTCTGCTTTGGTCCCAACACAACTAAAACAAAAATCAACATGGAAATTCTATTGAACAGTTTGGAATTCTGGTAGCTTTGTAGGACACTTTGTAACTTAAAAAGCCCAAATTACCTGCTACATCTGGCTGACTTTAATAGTGAATTATACATCTCTTTTGCTATGCAAATGTACAATGTCTAATCAGTGTAAAAAAATAATTGTAGTAAGCTGCTGCGTCATGTTTTGGTCAACCTCTTTTAACGCATCTGTCTCTTGCCATGAAAATTCAGTCATTTTGTCTACGTGCTGCACATTTAAAATGAACCAAACAGAGTGGGGAATTGAGGTTGACAGTCTGCCAAAGTTGAAACTCGATTTTTCGCAAAGCGTTGCAAATTATTTGTAGAAGAGACGAGACGAGCACATTTTGGACACTGAAAAGCCGTGGAAAAGCCACCGATGTGAGTAACACATTTTGTACTTCGTTATGGAATTTATCTGGCCGCTTCTGGAGTTATTTATCTATGTTTACATATTTATTTACATTTGTATTTACATTTTATCACTGTGAATTATATCAGAATACAGTCAAAATCATGCTTTGCGGTTTGTCCTTGTCTCTCAAATAATAATAATAATTAAAGAAACGCATTGAATGAATGTCCCGAGAGCTTTCTTCTGCTATCTGAGTGACTTATGTAGCACGCGCATAGCCAAAGTTACGAACACAAATGTGTTTTCTTCTGCTCCAGGATCAGGGCGCAAAAGTTGAGTGGTCGATATCGAGCATGTTTTGACACCATTTTTTATAAAACTACACGATTCAAGAGGTCTCTTTGACCATGTAGAATATGTATGTTGAGTGTTGATGCAAGAATAGAGGCAAGTGGATGTTTGTTTGTTTGTTTGTATATTTCATCATATCAGTCATAAATTGTAAAGTACTACTACACATCAATAATACATTGATAACTAAATTGACAGATACGATAGGGTCATTCCGTAAGCAAAATTGCTTGTTTGTTTAGAAGACCCGTGATTATATGTAAATAACAGTAAATAAATTTAATTTATATCATTATACAAACTGGCTAACATGAGAGTAGATGCACATTGAGTCACTAGCAGAAAATAAGTAAGATATGAAAGATAAAGATGGAGAGAGAGAGAAAAGAGGAATCAGCCACAGATAAAACAGTTTTTGACTGCACAGTTGGTATAGTATAGGCCAATGAAGTGATCCTTCAGTTTTTTAGTAAAAAGTGGAGTCCGCACGTGAATATTTAGTTGAGTATATAATTGTGGCAGATACGATGGAGGGTAGCCAGCCCGTCCAAAGGCTCGAGAGTACAGATTGCAAGAGAGTTAACATTACGAAATACAAGACATTTATAGCAACTGACGGAGGGCGCTGATTGGCGGTCTGAGTTGTGACGTAAATGCTTGATGAGACCGCCACAACCACATCTATTGGCCTACGAGGTTTTATCACAATCTGATATGGTAAGCGTCAATCTAAAGGCTTTTTGGTATGGAATGACCCTGTTGCAGATTCATTCCCTCGAACCAAACTGCAACAAGAATATTTATTTAATTTTTTTAATTCGGATTGTATGAGGCGAAATATTTCAAGCGGATTGTTTATGATAATTTTGCAGCATGTTGGCAAGTTGGCATTTACACGGAATATTAAACACCCACCTGGACCAGCCTAACAAGTAACAAGTTAGTAATAGAGACTAAAATCTACAAGATGTAAGATCTCCTTCTAATTATTAGTAAAATATGAATTAACCTCACCTTGCAAGCGCACCCGGTGATCTTCTGCAGGCACAGCTAAGAGGAGTATAAGAGGCAAAGCTTCTCAAGCTATTCGACAGTCTCAATCGAGGAGCAGCTAAGCAAAACCTCAAACTGGCAGCAAACATCTTTCAAAAATCAAAATGATCCTTCAAATAAAAGCAAAGATGCTCATGGTATGTAGGAATCTCAAAAAGATAAATAAATACTTTTAAAATCAATTAAAGAAAACTGTACAAATCGGTGATGAAGAAACAACAGCATTTGCAGAAGCAACACTATTTGACTTCTTCTTTCTTCTTAGATTTGAAATGAAACGGTTGAAACCAACCAACAAGGCACCCTACTTTTAGGCGCCATCTTGTATTGACCTCTGGTCGATCTTACTACAAGCGTCATTGAGGATGATTGGGGATATCCTTCCAAGGATATCCCCGCCATGCAATCTCAGGGAAAACATTAGGGTACAGAGCAGCTCACCTTGCACCTATACAGCTGGCCTTTCAGGACAATTACATTATGTTTCACTTAGTGGACTGTATGCCTTTGAACCAACTTGAAATTAATCCAAATTGTTTTATTAATTCAGATAATCAAATATAATTCCCTGAAAATTGGTTGAATTTCTTCATCGAAATTTATTCTCCCTTCAACATAAATTCCACGTCAAAAATCTTCAAGTTACCTTGGCCATCCAGTAAACCAGATCACATTATACTGAAATAATGTCAGCCCTCGCGACAAACCTACAATAGTCTTTCTACAATTGATTTGAACCAACGCACAAGCAAAATCGGATGAGGATAACCTCACTATTACACAATCTTCTAACAGCAAGTCATATTTTCGATAAGCGTATTTACAAACTACAACAAATTTGGTATTTACATTTCCACTGAAGCCATTTTCGTGCTTCTGACATTAAATTTCTAAGCATTGCCATCTCTTTGAAACAGTATAACAATAATCCTATTTTATATAGACGTTGTAACTGCAGATCACAGAAGGCACATTGTGCAAACATCTGCATACTGCCGTATAAACGACTTGACAAAGCACTAGCTGCCTAGTCTCATTACATTTCTGAGTCTCACTTTGAGTCATGCAACGATCAACGTGCTACGACAAACTATCTAGTTCCATCAATGTCATTGTCTGCTGTGCTGAGCTATAGATCTTTGGTAAATCCAACAATATTCTTTCCTTCCGTCAAAGCTTTGCGTTTTCTTTTAGCAAAGCATTTTTCGTTAGCTACCTCAGTTCATTCAAAGCTAGCTGCAGTATTTCTTTCTTTTCTTTATAAAATCGCAATTCGCGTCCAGCAAGACTAAACTCTTTCAGCTCCAATTTGGCCTTGAGAAATTCTTTCTGGATGATACCAGTGTCTACTTGCTCCCGTGACACCCAGTCCATGGCCATTTGACCCCGCATGCCGTCGTCTAAACGCCTCGACATGTAGTGATCCAAGACCTCTTGTCTAGTGAGCTGTTTTTCCTTCATCATTTGTAAGCTACCATTCCAATGAAGAAGGCGAAACCTTGTCATAAGTTCTTGGAATTCCAGCATAGTCTTGCCCTTGTTGGCCGTCAACATAAACTCAAATGCTTCAATGCCATTTGCATCACTGCCACTTTCCTGTCGCCTGGCTTCTGCGACAGCTTGCGCTATGAAGGAGTCTGTTATCACCCTGAAATGATCAACAACAGATGGTTGAAAATAAAATAGACTTGGCAAGCAACTTCACAAAGCCAACAGTACTAATTCAACGTTGAATAATCCTTGCCGAAGTAAGAGGATACATAAGCAGCTCAAAAGTACAATGGGATCTCCACATCACTTTTGCTGCCGTGAAGCTGAAGCCAGCTAATTTTCTGCTGATTACGTAGCTAAAACGTTGGATACTGAGGGAGTGGGGACATTAACAGACTGACTGAATTGATAAAGGCAGGCTAGCTCAGTCGGTAGAGTACCAGGTTCTCGATAAAAGATCCAGGGCTCAAATCCCACTGAGGTCAAACCCAGCCTGGTATCCACAATGGGGCGCAAGATAACAAGAGTCAGGAGCTCCTGGCTCTATCAGATTGTGAATAGCAGATCAGCACCGAGCGAACGACGAAGCCACAATATTCAAGGCAACGCTGGCGACCCAACCACCAACAGGCTTTACATTTTACTGCAAGTAACTGCTGTATTTTGTCTATATCTTGCAATTTCTTGCAGAACAGATCAATAGGACATTGGCAAAGTCATATTGCACAGCGGAGCACAAATATGCATTGATGTCATACCTTGAAGGGTGCTCATTGAAAAACGAATTCATTAATGCAATCTTTGCAGCACTACGCTGCGCTTCTGCCTTTGTCGGGCAAAACTGGAAGCTTCCAAAGCAACTGCCGCCTGGTAGCGTCACGTAGCACAAGTACGGGGGTCGTTCTGCAGCTTGCGGTTCGTAACTAACAGTTGCACTTTCCACTTCATGACTGGAGTGGTTTTGCTTCATGGACCAAAACTCTTGAAGAGCTTCCACTACATTTACTGCAATGAAAGCAAAACAGAAAACGTACCCAATTAGCAACATGAACATCAATACAATTGTCAAAACAAATCAAATTATTATTTATAATAATTAAAATCAACTGCAAATTAACTTAATGATTTTCGATATAATTTCGAATAATTTCAAAGAATATTACTGCGGTCTGGCAGCCATATTTTAGGTCTACATGTCACGCAAGGAAAATCGCAACAATTAGCACTTCACTGTCTCGGAATCAACACTATTCTCGAAAACCGAGAGGAATAATTCGTGTTTCTGCCGCTGTGAATCGCTGACGTCCCGTCATGCTAATTACATCATGCTACTGTGGGAAATTGTCTGTTTTACGATTTGCAAAACGAGGTCATCTTTGTGTGAATGATGGCGCTTTGAAAACGAGCTGATATAACATGATAAAATAGGACATTAGCTACGGTATCTTGTCCCCCACAATCTAAAAAACGATTTTAAACGATCGATTTACATGTCCTCATCAGCAAGAATAACAACAGATGTGGACAAAAGCTAATCCGATTCAAGACATTGAAAGACCGCCCGAGCAGAACAACAGCAGCAGAAAAAGCCACGTCGGAAATGAGTTGAAGCCACCTGTTCTAAAATGTTGTACAAACTAAGCCGAAAAGCGGCAACTATCATAACTCAAAGCCAGAAGTGCTCAGTGTTCACTGTTGTCTTCATAAGTGCAGTTCTTGTCTGAACACTGGTGTTTTCAACAAATGGCCTCCGCAAGTGATAAATCACTGTTGAAGTACGCTGCAAATCACCACTGGCTGAAGTAAAACCGACTGACTTTCAGGGCGCAAAGCACATTACAGTCCACTCACCTCGACCATACCCTTTTGTATGTTTTGCAAACGAATTGAGGACGGCGTCAACTGCTTCTTTTAAAACCGGTTTGGGTTGAAATCCAGGCGAGGAGGCCGCCGTGTTGTCGGCGTCATACGCCACACGTCCTGGCGAAAACCGAATTCCTGGGACGCTTTTGACATTTCTTGGACGAGCACCAGCGTGGCCAAGTGACTGCATGTTGTGCCTGCTTCTTTCGGTCGGCTTTGACATGATTAGGAAGCAATAGGTCCTTTGGTTGCCGATTCAATCGTCTGCATTGTTACAAAAGTTCACGTCTAGATTCGCGTTCTTGTGTGATGTTGTGCTTGCGTGTTTGAAGCGGGAGGATGATTGACAGGTCGTCCCGTCGTGCAATGCGAATTGCCACTGTTACGCACGCGAAAGTAAAACAAATAAAAACAATAGAATAAATCACTTAACAATAATAAACAAACAAAATAATCAAAGAAGTCTCCACCTCCTCAAATCCTCAAGCAGCTGGACTCTATGAAAAAGCCAAGATTCTTCCCAACCTATAGATCCCTTCGCAAAAAAATATTCGATAGTTATACAGTTGACTTCTGAAACTTTTGGACCTTTTCTCTGAAACCAGAAGTTTTAGTAGAAGTTTTTATTAGCAGGTATAACCCATTTCTTGCGTCTCTGTCAAAAATGTTATAACGCCACAAAATAATTCAAGTACCACGGTGGAAGCATGTCCGAAGTCAACTGATTCAAATTAGCCCCGTCTAGTCATGCCAGGTCTGGCTGAATCGTAAATTAAACACGTCCGTTCACTGCACGATTTTCCATCCTTCCGGGACAAATTCAAATCCCAGAGAAATTTGTCAAATTATAAGTAGAGGATTTGTTCTAACCCAACGGATAAT
Organism: Calvadosia cruxmelitensis; assembly: GCA_900245855.1. Taxonomy (NCBI): domain Eukaryota; kingdom Metazoa; phylum Cnidaria; class Staurozoa; order Stauromedusae; family Kishinouyeidae; genus Calvadosia; species Calvadosia cruxmelitensis. The sequence goes on along the minus strand of OFHS01000091.1, from coordinate 18,310 downwards.
AAGGCGGGGCATACACACTAGCAATGCCTGCCTCGTGTGTTTGTTGAATAACTTGAAGTGTTGATGAATAATAACAAGTTATTCAATCTACTTTTGCCTTGACTCCTTTACCTTGCGTTTTAAAAGTTCTTCAGAACTGCTTGAACTAGTAGCTTGCATGCAGCTTCGAAAGTGTCCATAGAAAACAGGGAACGCTAGTTGCAAATCCAAGGGGCTACCCTATACAGTATTTCAACGTAATATTTGGCGGACAGGTGCTATTTGGAAGACCCCAACATTGTACCAACAGTACCAGTAAATAATAAAATTACAAAGTTGTGCAGGGAAATTTTCAAAATTCACAAACTCTTTAGTTTTTTATTATTTTTTTAGGAGTATCACTTTTCGATTCATGGTTGCCATGGTAACCCAGGAGTCTGTGCCGGATAGTAGATTACTGAAAGCAGTTTGTAAGGAAATTGAAATACATCTACATCTATAAATTAACATAACAATTCGCTTAGCATAGGTAATCACTAAGTACGGATAAATTACATTTTTTAAATCAAAGTACCATACCAATGAAGTATTCTCACCTCTCTGGACCTGGAATCGCTCGAGTTGAGGAGAGTACAGAGTGACCTTATCATGATGTATAAAATTGTCCACAACCTGGTTGATCTACCGCTAGAATCCCTCTGTGCACTGGACAATAGCAAATACGCCCTGCGAGGAAACTCGTTGAGGTTGAAAATTCCTGGCATTTGCAAACTCACCTCCTCCCAGCATCTATTTATACACAGAGTTGTCCCATGGTGGAACGCCCTTCCCGAACATTTTGTGACAGAAAAGTCATTGTATAAATTTAGACGGCTATTGAAGAACACAGATCTTTCTTCCAATTGCCTTGTATATAGATAACATGCCGCTAGCTGGCTTCAGCGCTGTCAAATAAGTGTCTGTACTTGTAGTTAGACTTTACATAAGTGGAAATGCAAATTTCCCAGAGAATTGCCTGTTCTTAGAACAAATAAACATACATACAATGAAGTATTTCAAGACATACAGTATGGTCGTTCAAGACAGGTGGTCGCATTCAACAGGTGGCTAATAAAGAAGCTGAAATAAGAACGGTTATGATTTGAAACTGCTATTTATTTGCTTGTAGCAGACTTCATAGTCAAGTTTTGATTATACAATACAGTCAAGTTTGCATAAGTCGACACCTTCAAATTCTCCTCAAACCTAAAGGAACCCTTCTTCGTTCTTCCATTGGACAATTGTCATCAGGAAAACTTTGATGTTTCTCAACAAGATAGTGTTCTTTGTAACAATTAATATTCTACAGCTTAGCTAAGAATACTTTAGGAATGCAGTGCCATGATAATTCTAGTTTTAGCAAATGATGTAGCAAGAACGTACAGGTAGCGCAGCCTGTATTGTAGACACAACTACTTCAAAAGGAACACATTTTTAAGCCCTAACTAATCAGGCCAGGATTTTTGAATTTTATTTTTAGCAATTGTTGTAAACTAGCGAGCGTATTGGCTGAGTTTCTTTATATATTTATTGTTAATACAGTGAAACCTGTCTATAATGATCACTTTGGGACCTGAGGAAAATGACCTTTAGAGATAGGTGGCCTTTCTGTCCAGGTTGATTTCTATAGAAAGTGTCAGTTTGGGATTACGAAGAGTGGCCTTTATACAGAGATGGCTGCTCTATAGAGGTGGCCGCTAATACAAGTTTGAGTGTAAGATGATTGGAAGAAGTCATGAAGAGTGGTATATGTGTTTGCATTTATGCAGTATGTATGGAATCTGAATCCCGTTTTATTTGAAGATTTCATTGAACTACAGTATAACTTGTCCAAAGGAGAACCTGCCTTTAAGGACCACCTGTTACATAAGACCAAAATGGAATGGCCCCTTGAATGCCCCAGAAATACAACTTACCAGCTTGGAAGCAGCTTGTAGTAAAGAGACTACTTGTCGTAAGTCCATTGGGTGGTCGCTTAAGACAGGATTGATTACACTCATTCCTTATGCGAGTGCGCGTAAATAGCGTTAATATTGTAGGAAGCTTATTAATTAAAGCTTAAAAAACAATCTACCAAAGGCATACAACAAAATAAATAAAAACAAAGTTGAATAAAATAGTTATTTTTTCTTTGCTTTACGATTTTGTGACATGGAATTAAGTTTACCGTCCAACTTTCGCTCGACGTGTTTCCGGTTAGCAGAGGACAAGGGCTTTTGTTTCTCGGCACCAAGCCTCGCTTTCATGAATGTCTGCCTTGAGTCGAGCCTCACAGCATCCGCACAACCATGGATCTCAGCAAGGGTATGGGTCAGACAGAATGTTCTAGAACAATATTTACACCGTTGTCCAGTAAGAGACACTGAAGCAGTGCATTTGATAAAGAAACACGCTGAGTTCAAATCTGCTGCTTCTTTCAACAGCGCGTCAAAATCTTCTTCTGGTTGTTTCACAGATGTTTTTGATTGGTTCTTCGGCTTAGATCGTTTCTTCTTGGTGTTATTTACCTCAGCTCCTTTCTGTGATGCATCAAGGGTGTAACCACCAGAAGGTAATTTAGATGGCGATGAAGTAGGCTTTAAAGAATCTGCGTGAAACTTCTTGCAGCGTAATTCGTGTGCCTCCAAATTTTCATGCAGAAATTCTTTTCCACAATGGCAACAATTTCTACTGCCCTGGTCTAAGAATCCAGTTTTCAATTTGGCGCCAATTTGTGTGACTTCATCTAAAGAAATTTTCGAACAACAATAACAGATAAAAATTACATCGAAGAATGGCTAAAAGATAACTTAGATAAAACAACAAAGCAATAAAATAAGAAGAGAGAAAAAATACAAATGAAAAGAAAGGAATTCATGAGCGGCAATTCAATTGACCAAGTGCCGCATCAATGCATTTCGGGACTCATCCTAGTTGACCTTTGCCACACTTGATGATACCAAATATGGCATTATATGTAAATAAAATATTTTTTGTGAATTCAGCCGTAATCTATTCCATGATTGTCAATTTTAAAATACATATACTGTTTTTGAATTGCAAACTTGTTGATTTATCTCAAAGCAAGTGAATATAGCGGCCCATGTGTATAAAGGCCATTATTTATAACCTTGAAATAACTCTTTCTATAGAAATCAGCCAAGACAGAAAGACAACCTGTCTATAAAGGTCATTTACCTCGGGTCCCAAAGGTGACCATTATAGACAGGTTTCACTGTAAACATGTTTATTGCATAGTTCTGGTTTAATCAACATCTTTAAAATCATAGTTCTGGTTTAAACAAACATCTTTATTACAGAGCTTTAGCTCTATAGTATGTTAGTAAATCACATTGTTGCAGTGATTAACATTAATTTATTATCCCTTTAGTTGTAAATCACAGCCTGAAATTTCTATAGAGACCTATAGAATTGTTAACTAGGTTTCCCATAGGTTTTCTATAGAAACTATTCATATTTCGACATACACAATAAGGTTAGCACGTATTTGCCATGTAATAATCAGGCAACCATGTAACTTTTAACAAGATGAAGCTGTTGTTTCATATAATTTGAGAAAATAGCATAATTAATTCCCAAAGAGGGCTGACTTGAAAATTTCAAACGATCACTTGAGTGCAGCGCTTCTTATCACAAGTAGCTGCTTAATGCAGGTGGTCGTTCGCCAAGGTAGGCTTAGTTGCAGAAGAAACAAAACATTAGTGCTGGTCAGGGATGTGACGTAACTATAGTTACAAAAGTAACTAGTTACTTCAAAAGTTACTTTTTCTTGTAACGTTTCAGGTAACTAGTTACTTTGTGCAAAAAGTAACTTGTAACTGTAACTAGTTACATTTTTTCACTCAAAACATGCTTCTGAGAGCTCAATATTTTGCAGCATAATTTGTTTAAATTTTAACTGACAAAATTATGTCTACTTTTTCAATTTGAGCACCAACCAACATAAAATGACACTTGCAACATTTGCTTGGACCTTTTATTTCGAAGAAAGTAACTTTGAAAGTAACTGTAACTAGTTACTTCTTGTGGACAAGTAACTAGTAACTTAGAAAGTTACTTTTGAGGATGAGTAACTTTTACAAGTAACTAGTTACTTCCCATACAATGTAACTGTAACTGTAACTAGTTAATTTTAAAAAGTAACTGTCACAACCCTGGTGCTGGTATTACCTTGCACAGTAGAGTCTTCGGCTTTAGGTGTGGACGGCCCTGTCTTCTTTGCCACAACCAATCTCCTCTTGCCAGCTTCCCCAACGCTATAATGCTTCAGGCCCATCTCTTCAGCGATCTCATGCAAGAAGAGGCGTTGCCGAGATGACAACGATGCAGAGAAAATGTTCTCTGTGAGGTTGCCGTTGACAAACGCTTCCAAACGAGAACGGCAATCAGCTCTGTCGCTGGCGTCTCTGTCGATTTCACATGAGGGAGCACTAGTTTCATCTATATGTTCACTGGCCTCAACCTCCACTTTTTCTACAGGTCCAGTGAATTTGATTTCGCTTCGTACCTTGGAGGCCGTCATTCCAGTGAGGGATATATCTGGTGGTTTAGGTACTCCGACCAAAGGCAACTCCCAGGTGGTCAAGTCCACAGCATTTGTATTCTCTGTTGGCTGACTAGAAGTAACGTACTCCGATGCAGAACGAACATCTGCGTCGTCGTGTAAATACTCAACAAATGATTGGAGAAATTTGTGCCGCGAAATAGTGACAGAGTCACCAATGACAGCAAGATGACGTCTGGCACGTGTGATTGACACATTGATTCTTCGATCGTCAGAGAGGAAGCCAATGATGCCTATAAAACAAAGAAATGACTACAGGTCTGTCCTCACTTGATGACACATACATACAACTTTGTCTATAACGGTCACCTCTGGAACATGAGAAAAATGACCTTTATAGATAGGTCGCCTTTCTGTCCAGGTTGATTTCTATAGAAAGTGTCACTTTGGGGTTATGAAGATTGGCCTTTGTACACAGGTGGCTGCTCTATAGAGGTGGCCACTAATACAGGTTTGATTGTATATGGGCTAAACAGTAAATTTAAGGGGAACACTGGGGGTGGGGGTTGGCTTACACACGGAATCATCTTAGCTCTTATACACAATAACATAATTATGGTGACAATTGAAGCTGTTGGAGTAGCAAACATCTCAATTTACAGGCAAACCTGTATTAAGCAACCACAGAGAGGATTAATGAGAGTGACGCCTTGACACAGGTGGTCACTTTATACAGGTAGATTTTATAGCTTGAACATTTACAAGTCATTTTGATTTAGAATCTTAAAACTGGTGGTTGCCAATACAAGCTGGATTGTACTGATCGCCTTCAGTCAATGCGTCATATTTAGTCAATGCATCACATTTAGTCAAGGTGTCATATTTAGTAAATGCGTCATACTTAGTCAATGCATCATACTTAGTCAAGGTGTCATATTTAGTCAATGTGTCATACTTAGTCAATGCGACATATTTAGTCAATGTGTCATATTTAGTCAATG
>OFHS01000091.1:0-12720 GCA_900245855.1 Calvadosia cruxmelitensis | reverse complement strand
TTAGTCAATGTGTCAAACTTAGTCAATGCGTCATATTTAGTCAATGCGTCATATTTAGTCAATGTGTCATATTTAGTCAATGTGTCATATTATTTTAGTAAAAGTCATATTTAACATACCTTCATCATTGGAACGAACAAGCGAGAGTACAATAGCCTCTTTTTCACGTCCTTGAAATCCATCTACCGATCTTACTTCCACTTTGTCAAAAGTTCCACGCAGCCGTTGACGAATCAAATCAACCTACATGTAGATGACGACTAATTACGTAAACAACTTTTTAAGCATACTGAGCCACCCTCAGGAAATAAATTGAGTAATTGAAAAATTTATTGAACTGGACACAGGCTTACTTGCAAGTTGTATGGTGTTATAACACCAATGTCTTTCTGCTCTACACCAGCCGTCACCAATGCCTCAATGTGTTTGAGAACAATATCAGCTTCTCCTTCATTTCCTTTTGATATCTGATCCTCTGCTTCCAGTTCAAACAAAAAGCACCCAGCTGTATCGACGAAGATCAATGGTGCAAGAGTGTCAACAGTAGATGTGACATTGGTCATTTCGGATAGAACATGCCGTGCTACAGAGTTGTCAGCCACAAGAAGCTTATTGTACAGCATCTGTGAGGGCCATTGCATGATTGATTCGTGCATCCTACATAAAACATCAAGATGACATCTTTCATCAGTCAGAGAACCCTTAGGAGACCACAACGACTTACTCCACATTACTATTAATTTAGAACATGTGAAGACCATGTGAAATGGAAATCAACCGCTGATAAACAATGTGAAATACCATATGACAAGGCATCTGAATTTGAAAAATTAACAGAACATCACGTGATAAGTGCCCTTCTTGTTGCTTAAGACATATTCTAAGAGGCCACCTGTCTAAAGAGACCACGTGTCTTAAGCGACCACATGTTCGAAAAGGTAATTTGTCTGAGGAGACCACCTGTCTTAAGCAGCCACGTCTTAAAAAGACCACTTTCCAATAATATCTAGGATGGTGGCTTAATCGATGCTAGCTGGAGTGTATTTCTCTCCTTAATCTACTACAATCAAACCTGTATTAGCGGCCACCTCTATAGAGCGGTCACCTGTGTATAAAGGCCACTCTTTATAACCCCAAAATGACACTTTCTATAGAAATCAACCTGGACAGAAAGGCCACCTGTCTATAAAGGTCATTGTACTCAGGTCGCTAAGGTGACTGTTAGAGGATAGAATAGCCACTTGCCTATAAAGGTCATTTTCCGCAGGTTGCTAAGGTGACCGTTACAGACAGGTTTTACTGTAGCGGCCACCTCTATAGAGCGGTCACCTGTGTATAAAGGCCATTCTTTATAACCCCAAAATGACACTTTCTATAGAAATCAACCTGGATAGAGAGGCCACCTGTCTATAAAGGTCATTTTCCTCAGGTCGTGAAGGTGACCGTTACAGACAGGTTTCACTGTATAATAAAACATCATCCGAGTATTGATGAATGAGTCACCTGTATTGTGTTGTTAGCATAGAAACAACCGTGTCACCATGTTGTTGAATCATACGCTCCATCAAAGTCACACCAAGACCTCCTGAAGCTGCTTCCTTGCTAAGAATGGTGGGCGGGAGTTGCAGATGATCGCCAGCCAGCACACACCTGGAACCAATCGCATATATACAGTCAAACCTTTATTAGCTGATACCTCTATAAAACAGCCACCTGCGTATAAAGGTCACTTTTCATAAATCTAAAATGACACTTTCTAAATAAATCAACCTGGACAGACAGGCCACCTATCTATAAAGGTCATTTTCCTAAGGTCCTAAAGGTGGCCATTATAGACAGGTTTCACTGTATAAAGAAATACAGGAAAGGGTAAAGATACAGTCAAACCCTGTTAATAACACACTGCTGATGCTGTTAAAACTTGGGATATTACGCGAATTGGGGCAATAAGCAAGGTCAATCCATCGTGTGAAGTCCCATTGCATTTTGACATATAAGTGAGTTGACCTCTGCCATCCCATGGATGGAGACACCAGAAACTGCTGTTTTGAAGCGCAATCAGCAAATAATAGTCAATTTAGATATTGTTCTTGGCTGTCAAAATTGTCAATTTCAGTTCAAAGCCACGGACGTGAAAACACTTGCATTGCAATTCGCCAATTAGCCATTATAGTTAAACCTGTATTAGTGGCCACTTCTGTAGAGCAACTGCCTGTATATAAAGGTCACTCTTCATAACCCCAAAATGACACTTTCTATGGAAATCAACCTGGACAGAAAGGCCACCTGTCTATAAAGGTCATTTTCCTCAGGTCCCAAAGGGGACCATTACAAACAGGCTTCACTGTACCCTTTTTCCATGATGCAGCAGTTTGTTGCACTTCTAGCATGACAAGGGCCAGGTTTTCCATAAACTAGCAATCAGTGTTTCTTATCTCGTACCATGAGGGGGGAGGGGAGGGGACAACCCGTCATTTTAATGACCTTAAACATGGGAACTTCGGACTGCTTTAGCTGTACCTTTTCACCATCGTCAATGGTATCCAACAGCTTGCTTCTGTTGCTTGCCCAGCTTCATCGATAACAAGCAGATCGAAGTGGCCCTCAACAATGTGCCTCAGTGGTCCAGATCGAACAGCACTTGTCAACGTCGAAAGTACAACGTCACTACCTACAACCACATCACGAATGGCTTTCTGCTCTCGTTCACCCAGTTCTTTATGCAGCATTTTAAGCACTCTCCTGGCAGCAAATGACGAGGATTTGTCCCTTGCATTTTTTAAATTGGCCTGTCACATCAGAAACACAAAACTATTGCCAAAAAGAAGATCAGCTAACAAATAAGCTTAATTTCAATAACAGTTGTCAACAAATCAACAAACCAGGAAACAGATGGCAAACTGCACTTGAGTGTTAGAGAAATATTATGCTTCAAGATCAAATTCCCCGACAAATAAAGCTGCTTACATTAAAACCTGTCTATAATAGTCACCTTTGGGACCTGAGGAAAATGACCTTTATAAACAGGTGACCTTTGTGTCCAAGTTGATTTCCATAGAAAGTGTCATTTTGGGGTTATGAAGAGTGGTCTTTATACACAGGTGGCTGCTCTATAGAGGTGGCCGCTAATACAGGTTGGACTGTACAAAACTTTAGGTCAAAAACATCAGCTGCAATGCCCTTGTCTATACAGTCAACAATTATCCCATCGCATAATGACGCCATAACACTCAATATTCCCATTACAGTCAAACCTGTATTAGCGGCCACCTCTATAGAGCAGCCACCTGTGTATAAAGGCCACTCTTCATAACCCCAAATGATACTTTTCTATAGAAATCAACCTGGACAGATAGGCCACCTGTCTATAGAGGTCCTTTTCAGGTCCCAGATGTGACCGTCATAGACAGGTTTCACTGTAGTTGAATTCCACTTGCTAACTGGGCTTGCTAATTTGCACCTATACAAAAGCACTGTTTTCAATAAATATCTGAATGATGAATTGATTATGCATGGTAAATTCAAACAGAGACGCTGGTAAACAGATATGAAAGCAGTACTTTGTTGCCGAAATCAGAAGCTAAGGTGATATGCAACAAAACATGTCACTTCATGTGTTTGGGGAACCAAGCCCCAGAATAACCGTCCATGGTCAAGTAGCAAGGACAATATGGCAAATTAGCAATTCAACAAATGGAAATACCAAAAGAAATGCGGAGATATTATCTAGAGCTGGATCGATTGTGGATTTTAAACTATCGATTGATCGGACCATACGGAGGCCTTTTGTTCCTTGTCGTATTGTCGTAGTTTGCCTTTGTAAAGTCATGGTAATTATCTTCTGGTTCGGTGGTCTCTTTGTTTTATGCACTTTTGTCTGCTCTTTAATGAGCGAGAAGGTAATTGTAAACTGAATAGTGTGTAGTCCTTTGAAAGGCATCAATAGAAGCACATCTTTTGTAATATCGATGAAACGTTGGTTGAACCGGACAATCGATTGCCAAAAAACAATCGATTAATCGATGCATCAGACCCAGCTCTAACATTATCTGAAGGGGTATCGATCGAGAGTGTCAGAATCTACATACCACTTCAGTGCTAATATCTTTCCTAACACACAATATAACACTCTTGGAGTCTGACATCGTTAGTTGACTGTCCAAGGAATATTTTTGTATGTGGGGCATTGCACGACCAGGATGACCGAGGCGAACCATCTGGAATGACAAGAAGATACGAAACTATATCGCTACGGAATCCCTATAATCAGTGCTAATTCATAAATTAGTTGTTCATTCCATCATTCATATACAGCCGATTCTGTTTGATTAAACAATGACTAATAAAATCAGCAGTGTCATAAAGCCAAATTTTCTTTGATAAATTTCGCCTGCACAATTTCCCTAAGCTGGTAACAATTCATTTAATAAACCAGTCTGGTTCCATTAAGAGGGGTGAATTGCACAAACAAGTTAAACAACACAGACATTTTAGTACACCGGTCCATTTCACGTCAATCTATAAAGTCATTCTATACAAAACACCAAACACTGTGAAATTTCTATGCAACCTTTTTATGCAAAACTCGGTTATAACCAAGATTAGTTTAGTTATGGCATTGTCTATTTCTTAAAGTTATTCAATGTTTCATCTTTGTAAGCTTTGGTGACTAACTGATTGGTAACATAGCCCTGTGGCCTTATACATGGACCGGGACTAAAGCGTAGTCCGGGACTAAATCTAAGTCCGATACAAGGACTTTAGCAATTTAGTCCAGAATAGATGCTTAGTCTCGTATTAAACTTTAGTTCCAGTCCATGAATAAGACCTTTGGACAGTTGAAAATTACAGGCAAATCCCCCTAATAGGAGGACCATCGCACAATCAGGTTCATAGTCAAGCAGCAGGGGCCTTATTTGTGGACCTGGACTAAATCATAGTCCAGGACTAAATCTCAAGTCCCATATACAGATTTTAGCAATTTAGTTTAGATTAGATGCTTTGTCTCAGACTACGCTTTAGTCCCGGTCTACGACTAAGGCACAAGGAGAGCTGGCTTAAGTTACTGGGATGCAGGGTTGGACTGATGTTGTACGGATGGCAAATTCAGAGCTACATCTCCAGATAATATTATCACAAGAAAATCAATATCTCTAGATAGAAAAAGAAGAGGAAATATATTTAATATTTCCAGATAGCAATAGCTGTTCTTCCTGGAAATCAAAGAATCAGTTAAAAACAATGTGAAACAGCAAGCACCACGTGAAAAAGCATGTGAATTTGAAAAAGAACGAACAACCATGCGAAAATGGCACTTTGGAGGGTGCTTCCCATTTCAAATGATTTCACATGGTTTTCACAAGTTTTTGGATTCAGAGTGTGAAAAGTTGCGTGGGTAGGAATAATTTGTGTCCGCCAGATACAGTTGCAACTTGACAGCTATGTTGAATTGCATCAACCAATTCTTAAAACAAGGCAGGTAAAATAAACAAATCAATTCACCATGAATCCAAAACTGGTGAAAACCATGTAAAAACCATGTGGAATGGAAAGCACCATGTAAAAACCATGTGAATTTGGAAAAGAACCAAAGACGATACAAAAGTGCTCTTTTCACATGGTTTTTTACATGTTTCCAATTCGTAATGATTATATCTATACACAATGTCTTTACCTTGATCTTCCACGCAGCAAGTCTCTCTACAAGATTATCAACAGCAATGTTTGATGGCGCACACACCAGCACCTGCAATGGCGATAAGGGGAAAAGATGAAAATCCCCAGACAATAAAATTATTCAGAATGCTGCGAGGCCGTGTTGAACACATCTGTTAGGATCTGTACAAAGCAGAAGGATGATCCTTGTAAGTATGCAGCATCTGCATCTTTGCCAGCTTACTTATATTTTCACATTTCTATATATCTAATTAAACAAACAGAAGAAAAGTGAAAAAGAAAGAGAATATTTTGCAGTGGTCAAACTTGCACAGTTGCACTTATTCTGAGTCTATGTAGTAAGACCACACAAATCAGTGTAGAAGAGAAGAGACGAATATGGAGGCATTCCCATTCCATATATATAAAATATTCAAGAGACAAGTTGCTGGTCCTATGACAGGGAGAGATGGCAGATTTCCAAGGAGTACATATAGTTGTTGGTGCCAGAGCTCTATGCCATGAGACACAGCACAGAATACAAGACAGACGGAGTTGTTGACATGACGGGGTGATGACAGCAAAAAGAATAATCACAAGATGACATGGCTACATATTCTTACGATCGCGTGAATATACAATGATGACATTAAGTTCAGACTGACCATGCGTCAGCTACTGCAAACTAAATAGTGATTTACCTTTAAGTTAAGGGACTTCACTGCCCGACAAATCAGTTCCACAAGAGTAGTCGTTTTCCCTGTGCCAGGTGGACCGTGGATAATGGCCAACTGTCGTTGCGACAATGCAAAGGTGACACTTCTTCTCTGAGCTTCATCTAATCTCTCATTGAAACTGACATTGATCATTTCAGGGAGCTCCATTGACGTGTCTTGCAGCTTTGCATCAAACAGAGCATCTGCCAGCTCTTTGCAAGGAAACTTTTGATAATGTTTCAAATCCATTAGAGCCCTGAAAATAAAATTCAAAAGAGAATTGGAAAAATAAAAGCTCCAGCAGCTGACTCATTGCAAAGTAGAGAAAAAGCAAAGCTGCCAATGATGCTCCAACTGAATGTGAAAATATCGAGCTACAAGAAAGTATCACACGCCTAGCAATCATGAGTCAAAGAAAGTACTATTTCTTCAGCTAAATTTGTTGATTTGCACAGATGCGACCAAATGACAGAATTTCCTAAATTGTAATTTTATTAGCAATCTATATATATATTTCACAAACGTCTGTCTGTTTGTATGTATGTATGTATGTCTGTTTAAAAGCAGGCACCTGCCACTCATGTTCAAGTACGAAGTTTGTGACCTTTGGGAAACAACACGGCTCTGGTTGTGCACGGTTTACGAAACACACAGCACAGCGCCGACGCTTAGACCAGGTCAAAGTTGAACAATGCAAATTGGTGCAGAATCTAACGAAGCCGTTTTTGAAAAGGTCACCTTGAAGCAGAGCTATGCTTTCTGCAAGTTTGATGGAATTATCGCTGTGGTATGGGCACCTTAAGTTTTCCGTGCTTGCCTTTGCAAACCGTTGCGCTCGAATGGTTTGAAACGATCGATTTCAGTCTCTTGGGAGCTGTAGCTCAGTTGAGAAACAATGCGCATCATTCGACGCTAGCTGAAGTTGCGTAGCAAGCGGAGAACTGTGATATGTATTGGACTAATTAATATCCACCCAAATGCGAAGCAACGACGCTGGACGCAACTGCGTTAGCAGCGCGGACCAGCTAGTATTGTAGAAAATAGAACTCGAATATAACTCTCCGCAACAAACCATCATTCTACAACAAATTGCAACTTTAAATCCTGCTGTTTCACAATAACTACTGTTGTAAACCAAAATTGTTCATGACAGAAAACTAAGGCATCCCATGGAAGTCAAACCCACAACCCCTCGATTTCCGGTCCATTGCTCTACTGTTAAGCTAGACGCACACTCGTTAGTCTGTACAAATAATCACTATTTATAACAGCGATTGAGCCTCGTTACGATATTGTGTATCAGCCTTGGTAGCACGGCCCTGCTTTCCTTTTAAAGAACCATCATGAGTTGCCTGCAGAGTGTCAGTGTACATGATACACTCTCCAAAAACTACAACAATCCTGATTTGTGCTTCAATATCATCTGGAATGTTGTGGTCATCTTTTTATTGTGTCATTGCTGATTGTCAACGAAAGACAAGCATATGGAAACCAGGCTTAACAGTGTGAGTAATGTAATGCCACACACAACAACAAAATGACACAAGAAGATGCAATCTGGGTGGTGAATACGACCAGGTCTCACAAACAATTCAATAACAAAATCAGAAAAACCGCTTACAGATTATCGGATAGTCAGCCGAAAGACAGGACAAGTCAAATATTATGGGACACAGGAAGTTAAACTAGCACAGAGGAACCTGTCTATTATGGTCACCTTTTGGACCTGAGAAAAATGACCTTTCTAGACAGGTGGCCTTTCTGTCTAGGTTGATTTCTATAGAAAGTGCCATGGCCGCTAATACAGGTTTGACTGTACTTGTGTTTGAGATGACAAATTTGTCTGAAACATTGATGATCATGAACAGCCACAGGTGAATTCAAATATCAATTGAAACTAATCTCACCTTTTTAATCGTTGATACGTAATATCATTTGATAGCTTTGTGAGTTTGATGATATCATCTCGATTGACGTCAGCTTCCTTTTCAAATGCAACAGTAATGGAAGATTCAAGTGTTTTCACGACAAGACCAGACGACAGTTCATCTGACTTTGATGAATGCAACATCGATAGTCCAACAATATCACCTGTAATCAAACATAAATGACGCATGACAAAGATTTTCTGTTTATGAGGGATCAATCAACTACCGAGGAATGCTACAAACATAACGTAAGCCTTGTAAGGTCACTATAAGGAACATGCAAGCAAACACAAGGTCTCTTTGTAAGCATGTGAAATACACATTGTGTAGGCAAAGCCAAGCAATTCCAGCGCCAGTATTGCATCAATCGACGCAAGTAAGGAAAGTGCTGCAGACACTCCAAAACAAAGACAATGTCTCGGTCGATGCGAAGATTTTCATTTCTTGAATGAGTGCACGACATTCATGAATGACGATATTGATACGCGTGGAAGAATAATTATGGATGCGAACGCTTGCTTCAATTGTTTAAAACCTGGCCATCCTGCCAACAAATGCTTCTCAAGAAAATGTAAATGTGATTATGCCAATTGTGTAAATTAACAAGTTGGACAGACAGGGAAATCTTCATCAAGCAGTGGCGTTGATCGATTCTGGGAGCACCCAAACGCTGATAAGTACTAAATTTGCGGAAAAAAACTGAATTTGCGAGGCCAAAAAAGAAAATTTACATTGTTGTGGCAGGAGGTGAATCAAAAACAGAAGATTCGAGTTATTACGATATTGAAGTCAGCCCGGTTGTCAGAACTGAACAATCGTTTATTGTTGGCTGTTACGAGATAAAACAGCCATGTGCCGCGGCAACCCAAATCGATCGGAAAGAACTTAGCAAGCAGCCTCACTTGAAAGATATTGCACAGAAAGTGTAGGTGCATAATGGAGGAAATGTTGATTTACTAATCGGAGTTGATTTTGCAACTGCTCATGCCGACATTGAAATACGAAGTGGGAATCACTCCTCACTGCCAAGAGGTCGGTATTCGGTTGGACTGTTATGGGTAAAATTGATGTGTGCCACAAAGAGGAAAGCATTACAAAGGTCAACTCAGTGACCGCAGTGGGCAATGTTGACTTCAAGTTCAAATTACACAATTTATTGGAAAGGAACACAGCCAACATAAGACCTACAAAAGATTGCTATTGTAAACCCCAAAAGAAAGAAGAGGCGCAACCAGGCCTAATATTCTTGACGACTGATGACATAAAATGGCCACAAACACAGCCAGAAAAAGAATGGGAAAAGAATGAACACGCAAAGTTCAAATTGAACCAAGTCGACCAATCTTCAAAACAATTGGAATGTTCAAAGTATAAGGCTATTAAACCAACCGAGAACAAAAAGGGACCGTGGAAAGGAAGAGTAAGATTAGATGAAACAAAGACTCCACCAAATGATCAACCCCTCACAATTATTCAGCCCAAGAAATTCCGTGATGAAAGAATGAAGAAAAAGATGCAATACAAAGAACAATGAACTCAATTCACGATAATTATGTCACTCCTCAGAATTGAAGGATGCTTCCGGTGCTGGGGGCGGGTGTTTTGCACGTGAATTTGAATTTTTGGACATGCGTGGAGTTTTGTATATATTTTCTAATTACATAATACCTGTGACATTTCAGCGCATGCGCAAACTTATTATATCCAATATAATCTAGTTAAAATTGATTGTTAATCGTGACCAAGGGTCAGATGTGAAAGTAAACTGTTTTTAGATACAGCGACAACGACAACACCAATCGATGAGAAAAGTAGGAGAATTTAGTGAAAGAAGACGTAATTGTTTGTGAATTTATATCGTCTATTCTCTTTACTTGTCTTTAGAGTCATTCCATGCCAAAACGCACAAAACTGCAACTGACCCTCGCAGATTTTGATCAAACTTCGTAGGCTTATAGACAAGGTCAAGAAACCTACTCTCGTGCAATATTAATGAAAAAGGTGTTAAAACACGCGAAACGTTAAGTGGCAGAACTTGCCAAAGGGTTGGCGAACAAGTTTTCTTTCGATAGCATATTCTTGCCCAATAATTTGTCAAATCCAGGCAGTTCACGGCAGGGGCCTGGCAATCTGGCACAGCATCCATCGATGCACGCGACTTCACCTCAGACGGCGCTTTCTCAAAAAAGCGTGAACTATTTTAGGCGTGATTGAGGATGATTATCACTTCAAAAGTGTGACCTAACCACTCGAAAACCACTTGAGATGCCAACTTGGTTGAAACTCTTCCGCTTGTTCCTGAGCTGGCTGTACGAAATGGTGGGAAAATGCAGAGGCTACTTTCTTTCTCTTTTTACTGGAATTCAGCGCGTGGAATTGATCTCAAACAATGCCCATCGTAGTCAGCAGTGCTTCAACAACTGTGATGTTGATCGCTGTCCTCCTCAACTTGCGATCATAAATAAGAAATTGTCTGAGCTCGACGACGTCGCGTGAAGGCGCCTGCCGCAAAAAATACGAGGTAAACGTATCGAATTATATCTTCGCTCGCTTTTGTGGGCCCACGCCAAAATTATGCAAGCACATAGACCGATTGTTGCTCTAAGTGTAGCGACAAATAATTTCGAAACCGATGATGGGGCAAATAGGCTAAATCATGTCAAAGTTGCAACTTTGTTTCAAACATAAAATCTTGAATTGTAGATATTGGTTTATTCTTGACATGTTGATCGAAACAGCGGAAAAAGAGCTTTCAATTTCAACTTGAATGACTATTTTGGTGAACGCGTGGTCAAAGTTATCAAGCACAATGTGTTTTGGTCGACCGCCTGAACGAAAATGGCGCGAAAGTAGAGTGCTCGATATTTCGCGTGTTTTAACACCTTTTTCATTAATATTGCACGAGAGTAGGTTTCTTGACCTTGTCTATAAGCCTATGAAGTTAAATTAAAATCTGCGAGGGTCAGTTGCAGTTTTGTGCGTTTTGGCATGGAATGACCCTTTACTCTTTGGGTTGCTATGCTGAAATTCTATACTCTGTCTAACGCATAATAAGTCCGGTGAATTTAAATCGGTCTGCCCGATACAGCTTCTAAACCCATTGCAGAAGGCACTTTTAGTCAGCAGCAAAGACACCATCGAGACATGCATCGACCGTTCGACAGATCAGCTGTAGCGTCTCACTGTTGAAGCACTTTTATATGGATTTGATGTTCGATCCTAACAGACTGCATCCCTTCCTGACACCAGGCATGGCATAAGATAGTTGCTGTATTCACAAGCTCAAATGAATAGTTAAATACACCGTATCGCAGTAGTCCGGGCAAGGACAAAAGATGGAGTGGTTGATAGTACTACTGACCCCTCCAATGAAAATGATGGGGGGTTGTGACCCCCTTTCCTCCCCGGATCCGCCGCGCCTGGCTGCGGGAACAATTTCCATTTCGTCCTTTTTAATGGACGATGTCTTTCTGTTTATGGTGCTACATCATACGTGTCTACTGATTATACCCATCATCATTAATCAATCATCATAATTATGTATTTGGGGAATTGTCTGCCTAACTGCAGAGTTTGGCACACTTCGCTGAGGTTATGGGGGTTCAGAGGCTTGAAACGTTCAGATGCAAATTCACAAACTCTTCAATCTTTATGTACGTGTGTAGTCAAATATGGAACAACACAGGATTTACTGGTAAATAGCACATTTCAAGTTTCTTCAATATGT
Organism: Calvadosia cruxmelitensis; assembly: GCA_900245855.1. Classification (NCBI taxonomy): domain Eukaryota; kingdom Metazoa; phylum Cnidaria; class Staurozoa; order Stauromedusae; family Kishinouyeidae; genus Calvadosia; species Calvadosia cruxmelitensis. The sequence continues at coordinate 694 of OFHS01000091.1, read as the reverse complement.
TTCAGTTTCATCCCATTCCCATAAACTTGAAGCCTTTTCAATTTGAGAAAATTCACGAGGAGTTCTCTGAGATATTCATTTGACCACTTCAACGTATCCGACCGTAATTTGTGTAATTAACTTACCAGAAGATATGGAATGAGCTTGAAGCTTATCGTTTGCTGGTCCATATTTGTTTGAACGAACAAACGTTAATAGCGTCCGTCCATAAAGGCCAGTACATTGACTGCTGAGGCACAGTTTTGTAATGCATAATCCATCATTAACAAGAACGTTTGTAGTATATTTTTCCTTAATATTAGCTCCCTCTTCAATCTCTGTCTTTCTTTCAAGCTCTAATAAAGCTAAATGTTTCTCCACAAATTTGAGGATGTTGTCCTCGGCAGCCATTTTAAAGTGTGGCCTCTTCTTCAAACTCCGTAATGAAGATCCTAGTCGCATACCTCGAAAGTATGCGGCATTCCGTGTAATTCAAAGTATTGAATGCAGTTCCGTAGTACAGTACGTACAGGAATGAAGTATTGTACTGTACACGCATGAAGCACACAAAGATAATACACGGAAAAGGTAACGTATATAGTCAAACCTGTCTTAGCGGCCACCTCTATAAAGCAGCCACTGTTGTATCTAGCTTGAGTCTTGTGAGAGACCTGGGGAGAGGGAGGGGGTTCTTACCAAGATGGCTGACACCACG
>OFHS01000090.1:1468-65777 GCA_900245855.1 Calvadosia cruxmelitensis | reverse complement strand
TGTACTACAATGCCAATAGGATGAGAGGATGTTCTACAGAATGGCCAGCACCAGCATACAGAATAAAGATTCTTCTTTGGACGTGTGTGCAACAATCATAGGTTGAAATTTTTTTAAATTCTTTTGTACCGTATCATTGTTGTATATTTGAAAATTTTAATTCCACTACTGTATGTCATGTTGTGGTCAGTCCCACGGAAGAAGCCTTTATGACTTGCCAGGTACACTAAATGAATGATTGTGATCATCATCATCATCATCATGTAATCTGTATTCAGTGAAACCTGTTTATAACGTTCACCTCTGGGACCTGAGCAAAATGACCTCTATAGACAGGTGGCCTTTCTGTCCAGGTTGATTTCTATAGAAAGTGCCATTTTGGGGTTATGAAGAGTGGCCTTTATACACAGGTTGCTGCTCTATAGAGATGGCCGCTAATACAGGTTTGACTTTATCTGTATAATAATGATAACGATGGTTGATATTTGCAGATCAACTTTTTCAATTGACAATGCTCATCAGCAGTCAGTTCGTGACATCGATTTCAATCCAAACAAGCAATACATTATGGTTACTTGCTCAGATGATTGCAGATTGAAGTTTTGGGATACAAGGAACACGAAAGATGCTTTGATGACCCGAGCAGATCACTCGCATTGGTATGGCCCATGCTGATTGTGGTGAATGCTGTAATATACTGCATGTTTCCTTATGATGCCCCAGACTTGAATAAAGTGAATGCGAGTGATATCATCTACTGATCAAGGACCACTCGCTTGATTTCATTTGTCAGACTATACCAAAACAAAAAGAAAACAAATATTTTTGATTGCCTTTTTTCTGTTATGCCCCAAATATTTGGATGATTATCTGAAAACTTGTTTTAGCTGAACCATAAATGCTTTGTATTGTAGGTTTGTAAGTAAACTGGTATCTTCTTCGTGCACTGAATTCCCGTCCGGATAGACTTATTACTAATACACGTTCATTGTAGTTAAAATGCAAAAAATTGGAATTCAGTTAGCAATACTTCAGCGACTCCACCTCGCACTCAAGGCAGTATGATACCAGAAATGTTTACGCGACAAAATGAAAAAAGCAAAAACGAAATCAACGCTTTCCCCCACAGCACAGACCCTCTGATTACCATGGTAACCGTGAGTCAAAATGGAAGCAAGGCTTTGTATAGCCTAATTCCATCAGGCCCTACTATGAGAGTTCGCGCCCTGTTCACGAGTCCGCGTAGGGAACTGGAGACAAGTGGAGCATGTCTAGGCTTTGTAAGCCATTTTTCTTGTTTCTCGACAGGATTTGGAGCGTTCGTTTCAATCACTTCCACGACCAGCTGATCTTGACGTCTAGCAGTGACAGTCGTGTCGTACTCTCCAGTATTCCATCTCTATCGTCAGAACCCTATGGTCACCTTGGCGATGACGATGATGACGAAGACGAAAACACTTCACCAAGGTTTGGAAACGATTGCAACTATAAACAAATTGATCTTTATTATTGCTGTTCATTGTGCGGCACGGACAAGTATCGGCCTTTCAGTGTTAGTTGAGCCGACGTGAGAGGTACTGATGTATTAGAATGCGACAATTTGCATCATCCAAAACGTTTAAAATGCTGATTGGTTAGCTTTGGGCCGCATTCGTTTGGCACGGGAAGGCACAACGTGCTAATGGTATGATCTAAACCCACTCCTAAACAAAATTGACAATTGCCCCTTTCGAAGAGTCTATACTTGTAGTTCTGGTGATTTTTTGCAATCCGGATCCTAGGATCCATCTCTGAATCTTTCTTTTCCAACCGATTTGATTACTGTATCCTGTTATCGCAACCGTAAGTTACGTAATGTTGTGCCTGCCTTTTTATGTTGATTGCTTTGCGGGAGATTGGCTAGCAAAGATTGACATTTTGGTGAGATCTCTAACGGGATTGATTGCAACTTTCACTGCGTCCAGTTAGACATAATGAACTTACAAGCCATTCATTGTTACTGTATTATAACATGTGTCCCACGAAAAAAGCCAATGGCTTATTGGGTATCACTATAAATGAAAAATGATGATGATGTTGTACAGTGAAGTCACTGATCTATTACGTTATTTCCTAATCAATGCATCCTTCTACTGTTGCAAACAATCTCGTTAAATTCCAGGCCGAAAGTGCCTGCTGAAGATCGGGTTATTGCCCAATTTGATGAGCACGAAGACAGCGTCTATGCCGTCGAATGGTCTGCAGCTGATCCCTGGGTATTCGCCTCGTTATCATACGACGGTCGTCTCGTTATCAACAGAGTGCCTCGAGCTGAAAAATACAACATCTTGTTGTGAACGAAGAAATGACGATCTTAAATTCTTAAATTCTACACAGCGCAAGTACAGAAGAGGAATGGAGATACGTGTTGTGATCTCACGCATGTACAGTGAATCTTGGCTGACTGTCTCAATCGATTGCAGATACAACACAACTATATAAGGGCAAAATTGGCCATGTATACAGTATCAGCTATATTCTCGAATCCCGGCGAGCATATTGCCCTAAGTACAGTATACACGAATGATTTGCTTGCATTTTTGTTTCACTGAACAAGAAATAAACTGGGAAATGCCCAATGATTAAATATTTGTCAACGTGTGCCATCAAAACATTTGTTGTTGTTACCTACTTCATGATTATTTGTCTATTTTGTACGCAATGTACAATCTACGAGATACTGCTTACCCCTAAGTGGAACTTCCCGCACCTGGGTAAAATTTCCCTTTCCAGACATGCTTGTTTGACTTGTAAGCTATGTGTAACAATTAAACTTTATATAAATAAAACAGTAAATGTGCAGTGTGCCTGTGTGCGCCGAGTAATGAACTTTATGAATTTAACAGACCAATGTAACAATAGTTGCTGGTTTCGTAGAAATGATTTGGCAGAAACTTAGAAATTAGGTACAGAAGCTTGACAATGGAAAGGAACGTTGATGTTATCAAAACAGAATGAACTCGTTTCTTATGTATTACTATTGCATATGTAAAACAATTCATTCCTCGAAGTGCAATTTGTTGTTAACTTTGCCAAAAATATTCACTATACTTGTAATTCTCAATGAATTATTGACTACTAAAAGTTAATTCGCTTTGTTTTGATGTTTTGCCCTTCCCGCTTTCTGGCACGAGTAGCCGAGTATGGAGCAGGACTTTAGCCTTGGCATGATATCAGGTATTTAACGGAAGGTCTTCGTTTTGATCCTGGCTTGCTGTTTGATTACTTTAACGACGCTCCGCATCACTTCGCCACAGGTACGAATGCTATAATCCGGCATGAACCCTGAATTGAAAGCCGTAATAGTATCGTGGGGGTGAAACGACACAGTAGCAACTACAGATTCCGCTGCAAGCAGAGACATCAAGTCTCGTTGTGGCAAGTTTTTGCTGGTCTCGTTCTCATGCACTTCAGAATGCCAGTTCCGAGAAGACTACATCGCAAGGCTTATGCTAAATCGAATCTGGTAGAATTCTTCCTGGAGCACTTCAGACAAGATGGTTGCTAGAGAGGCGTAGAGGAAGGTGTAGGACTGTAGATTAAAGGGTGATTGTGAAGGTTCTTCAATATATTTTATACCCATTGTGGCAGATGCGACAAACGGGTAGGCTGCCTGTCTAAAGGCTGAGGAGCCGCGATAATTAGTTTCGCTATCTTCAATTCTGCTGGGGGTATAGTTGTGGAAGTGAATAGGCAATTTGAAAGAGAGTTGTTTGTTGTTGTTCGCACGCTTACGATATATTTAATATATAAACCCATAGCCCACAAATTGCTATAAATTTTTGTAAACATAGTTCAGAATACCGTGCTAATCTAATCGTTGGTACTTGACTGACAAGAAGCCGGGAAAGGATAAAGAAAGAAGACTTGTTGTTGAAAGTATCAAATGTAAAATGTATTCAAATCTCAATCGGGACACGCCCGTCATACAAATCACCCGTGCGGCCATGCCAATAATTTACTCTACATAATTGTTTTGTTTTATAACAGTAAAAGACTTCAACCTACATCTGTTTAACAATAAATACTATACAGTCTTTTAGCTACATGCCGTTCGGGCTGGCTCAGGACAGACAAGTCAATCTCGTGCGCTGCAGAGTTCCGGCTCACACAGACGCATATTCTCGACTCAGTCTTGTCCCGAGCCACGCCCAAACCGGCTGGGGGAGAATGGGACGGACCCCTCACTGGAATGCCTTGACGACAAGGAGTGTGATTGCAGTTGCTGCGGCAACAACAGAAGAGGAGGCCAGGACAGTCGAAGAAGCGCTGTGCGATGCTGACGTCAGACGACCTGCGCACTTTATCCAAACGGGCAGGATGTTACGAGGGTAGGTATCGGCGACCTTGACACCAGTTGGGATGCGTTCAACTTTGTAGTACTGAGATCCTGAATGGAGTAGAAGAAAAATTACTGGTTAAACATACGCACTTACTCGAATCAAACACAGCCTGGGGTAGAAACGAGCAGGACCAATGCCGTACCTTTAAAGAAGTAGGTGTGTCCGTTCCTCCAGACGAAAACCGCATCGATGTTGCCAGGGATACCGTTCCATCCGGTCGTGATGTCCTTCGGATAGCCGAAATCAATAACACCGCGCGAGTGATCGAATCGGAAGTATTCGCTGCCGGCAAACAGGTATGTTCGTCCGTTTCCAGGCCACACGAAAGCTGCGTCGATTTTGGTGACCGTCTTCGGGAGACCACGATAGTAGTCGTGAATCATCAATGGACCGCTCTCGCGAGTGAATTCATTATAGACGTAGTACCTGAAGCAATAAAAGACATTCATCAATTAATATCATAGTACTGCTTTGGGTTATAAAAGTTAACCACGGAGTATAGTGTCAGTCAAATAGAACACTTGATCGAAGGATAACTCAATGGTTGCCCTGGAAGAACATTCGTCAATAAATACTACAGTACTGCTTTGGGTTATAAAAGTTAACCACGGAGTACAGTGTCAGTCACATAGAACACTTGATCGAGGGATAACTCACTGGTTGCCTTGGAAGAACATGAGTTTGCCGTCAGGTCGTCTGTAAACCGCGTCAGCGCTAGAGACACCAGGAAAGACAAGAGACAGCTCGGTGGGTCCCTTGGTCGATTCCAGGTTCTTTCCAAGACGATAAAGTTTATCGTTGTTTATGACGTATGTCAATTTGTCTTGACCCAAGAACGCTGCTCCGATGCGATCAGTGCAAGTTGTCACAGTTGCAAGGGTTGTCGCGACAGTAGTTTGCGTCGAGACCGATTGGGAATGAGGTGTAGTTGGCGGCAAGGTCGGTGCAGGTTTGGAACCTGTAGACAAAAAGACAATCAACAACGGTAATTGAGATTATTGATAAAATACCCCCACGAAGATGAACTATCTTCAGCCTTGCTTGGTCACAACAAAAGCGCAATCACCGAATAATTCGGAATATTAATACTATTCATTTATAGGATAGGATTTATTGGTTCTTACCATAGATGGTCTGGATTCCGACGATGTCGTCATGAGTAAGAGTGAAATCGTCGCCTTGGTAACCTTTGTACCATGGATACATGATGGCTTCCTTCACGTTTGAATGCTCCAATCCGATGCTGTGGCCAATCTCGTGCACTGCCACCCACAACAGGTTCTTGCCGCTGGTTGAGCCCAAAGTGAACACTTCGTCGTCGTCAAAATGAAGATCTCCGGCTAGACCGACGTTGTTATGGGGATAGAAGGCGTGGGCAAGGGTGCCACCTTGGCCATCGAAGGGGTATGGGTCCTGATGGTAGTAACGCATGAAACTGACGAGAATGTCGGCATCGGTGTCAGCGGTCTTCGTGAATGTTAAAGTGGTCACTGCGTTCCACATTGAGAATGCCTTCTCCAGGGTAGCCTCGACTTGAACACGGGTCAGTCCGTCGTTGTTATCATTCGTGAGCCTCCATGTCAAGTCCTGACGAGGAAGAACAGAGATCACAATCAGACACGAACAGGTCATTATTCAATGAATATGGTAGAGATCCTGAAGCATCCACAAACACGAGCAATATCATCATTATTGTACTGAACAGACGCTGTCTAATTGAATCAATTCCAATCAATGTCTATTTACCCTTTTGTTCCATTGCGTTCCTTGGAGGGCGTATCTTCTCTTTCGTTTCTTCGCAGAGTCCATTGGACCGAAATCCGGTACACCACATCTGGACGTGTGCATAAGCTGTGCGGTTGCTTCGTCGAAGACACCGGTTTCTGGGATGCCGGCAAATCTCTGCAGTGATCGCAACGAGTTGGCGAGTCCTTCCTCCGTCCTCAGGTCACCAAGACGCGAACTTGGTTCATCGTAGTAGCCAAACGATGACAGATATTTCTATAAACAGAATTGAGATTTGATTAAAAACATGAATAAATCAAGCTCCACCCCGAATAGGAATAAACAATGGAATTTCCCAAATTGTGGAGTAAATGACACATATGCGTCACACGCTAATTAATCAAGTTTCATTTAAACGTTCTTTCAATGACAGGATACCACACGATTATTACGTCACACACAGCATTTCCCGGTTCAAGGGGATGACCTTAGTATTAACCCATCACGCTGCTGCTTTCATCACAATTGGAATCGGCTTGCCATCATTAAACACCACAAGCCAGCTGATCGAATGAAACTAGGCGGAAACCAACGGAAAAGATAGCGCTGGCCACAAATTCAAGGCACTGCAGCAACACGAGAAACGGATGATGCACCGTAAGAAGAACCGAACAAGCAGAACGGCTCTGCGGCAAAGACCTCAGTGTTATTGTCGGTCAATGACCTTTCCTTATCAAAGCGAAAGCAGCCAATATTATCCTATTAGTTTCTGACCCAAAAATAACCCAAAAATGAAATACAGACAAATAATTCAACTTCATGGACATTTATAACGAGTTATGTACATCAAACTTACAATCGATTCCACAGTGACATTTGTGTCTGCAGTGACGCTGTTGCCAGGCAACGGTGCTGCATTCGTGATTCCAAATACAATTGCCACGAAGAATATTCCAAACCAGGTTGTACTCGCCATCCTGAAAAAGTTGTGTTGTAAGAAGCTGTTCAGATGAAACTTCAAGTGCTTCAGATGAGTTGCTTGCTGTTCGGCTGTTCACCGATTTCTGATCTTGTCCTTGAAGCGAGCCGGCTTTTATTCTGTTCGACCTCCCCGCCCCTGCGTGATGATACGTCACGTGCTCACGCGATTTTTCTTTCCCTGTCCCATTGATAAGCGCTAGTCCAAAGCGGTAGTTTGCAAACTGAACGTTGGCGGGAAGCCCCTTCTATTGTTCATACAATGACGCTAATGTTCCGCCCGGTCTTTGGGAGGGCTGCGTTGTCATCATAGCAACAATGATACTCGACATGGCGGCGATTCTGGCGGAGACATGACATTTTCCGTTATTATTATTACTTCGTCTTATGAATCATGCAACATCATAGTTTGGAAAGCGGAGTTGTCTTCATTCCGTAGTTTCGAGTTATCAAAAATTGGCTTTCCTAAATTCCTACCAAAATCGTTGTAACTAAAATATTTTTCCTATGGCAGAATTCAATTTTGTATGAAATCTTTGGGGTGGGATTTCTAAGCCAAAACAATGGCCCACTGGAATATTGATGCAGAAATTTTCAAATTATTTAACCTTATCCAGCTGGAGGTCAAGATATCATTGTATTCCAACGGGAAACGGTCAATACACAGCGTGGGACTTTACTTGTGATTTCGAGCCACATTTACTTGGCTCTGCGACCTCCTAACTTCCGGACAGTCCAAGTAATGAATTAGTGGAGCATTAGTCAATAGGTAAATGTATCTATAGCGGCCAAGGGATTATGGTCTGTAAATTTTCGGTTTCATCTAGACATCCTTAGAGTCAACACTTCATTATCTTGCGTTCCGTCTCCTCTGTAATTTGCCTCAGGCAAAGATCTTTTTCCTCTTTTAGTTACCATGGAGACGGAACGCTTGGGCGCTGCAATGACTCAGACCCCGGTATTCGCCATTGAAGCTATCGTTAAAATTATCTATTTCGCTAGGATGGTATTGGCGCTTTCATCTGGTATTGGAGTGCCGCAAACTGGCAGCAAGTATCGGATGTTTATAACCACGAAACAAAGTGCTCACTGAAAATCATTGTTTTAATTGAAGAATAAAAGGCAACGCTAGACTCGCACCTGTCCCTTTGTGGTGAACATCGAATAGTTGTTTACAAAAATAAATATGAATTAAATTCAAAACGATTCAATGAGGCTATCCACCTTTCTATTCTTGCAAATGACATCATAGGCGTGGAAATCTATCCTAAAACGACCGCTGATCAGTTTGTTTGTCTAGAACTCGTTAAGAACTCTGCATAACAACGCAAAAGAAATCGGAATCATTAACATTTCTGTTCTTCTTATTGTCTCTGAAATACAACGCATGAACATGCCGAACGAGTTTGATCCTATCCATAAGGAAGCTCGAAGGCGTGAGAAATTGCTGCATCGTACAATACACTCTTGATAAACAAACGGATAATGAGATTGTTCAACAATCACGCATATAGAAAATGTTTGGATTCATCAAAACATGTTTTGCTTTGTATTGAAGTTAGATAGGCATTTACAAGGTTTTGATGGTATCCAAATTCTGCAGATTTAGCTGAACTATTTTAGGATCATGCATCATAACAGATAAATGTAGCTTCGACGACAGATGATGCATTTGATCTTATTTAATTGATCATGTGATGGAAATGAATCGTGCATAAAATTATCACATGCCAAATCTTGACCTTGGAATGGGTTTCCTGCTACAAGTTGTGAAGTAAAGCCTTCCGCACAATTACACTGAGGAAGCTTGACTTGCTATTCGGAAAGGGAAACCTTTTATTACCCGATTTCTTTTTATTCACATCGGTGACAATGCTTCCTTATGGAGGTATCGAATATATTCTCAGGCCGAAAGCAAAAACTCAAAAATTGAGAAGCTGCTGGAGAGCAAGAATTCCATTCAAAGTCAAGATACGAAGATTAACAAAAACAAATATTTTCCATGGTTGATTTGCCAAATTCGCTGGCCTACGTCGTCACTCGCTAAGGATCCCGGCAAATATTTCTTCCTCCAATGGACGCAATGACATCACTCTTTCTTAAGAACAGCTCACCTGATAGGCCTAACTGCAGACCGGAACATATTGTTCAGAACTGTTCAATGAATGTACGACGAAATGAAGCTAAATTTACCAAAAACTCAGCTCATAGTCACTGCTCGTGAGTATAATTTTGGTAGGGCAACTTCAGCAGTGGTTTGGAGATGGCCCATACAGTAAACAGAACACACAAAGTCGTCAAGTCAGTTTTTGCGTAGTCATTATAGGAGAAAGGCCTCTACGTCATAAAATCCTGAAATGATTGCCAGAATGAATTGTTCTTTATTTCGATTATTATTCACTAAAGATTTGAAATCCTTTCGTTCCATATGGATGCTGTCCTACAAAGTAGGTAATTGGATTATCTACGGCGATTTCCAATGACGTGTTTCTTCTGCCCTCACCCATCAGTTGCGCATTGCGTTACATTATTACCCTTCAGGGAAGTTGCTTTATGGGAAGACGATTTCATAGGGAAGTCATTCTACGTCAGCTTACACCAGTTATAGCTTGGTCATTTGAAACAATGGCTTCTCTACTCTGTGAATGGCTTCTCTACCTGCGTCATCTTCAGACTTTAGCGCATTATATGCTGACGTCGTAAAGGACTATCTGAGACTTTCCCGTTGCCTTGCCCTGCTGGGAAGTATCTGGAGACCAACGACAGTTCCTGATTATTGGTCTATAATATGGGCCGATGTTTAAACTCTGGTATATTTTTGATTCATTGTGGCATTCAAGAAGTTCATAGTTGGGCCAGTGCCCTGGCGAATAATTAAAGGACTAAGGACTTAACTCACAAAACACGATTTCATAGATTTTAATCCTTTATTCTTTTTGTGATCTTTTCAATGTACAAGATATTACATAGTGAAACTGTGGCAGTATCCTCGATAGTATTGACATCATTGAAGAAAGTTCAACCGCAAAGCTTCTTTCATTTCTGGATTTGACAAGCATACATACATTTTACATTTTGTGTTCCATGATTGAAGGTTGTAAAGAGCCAGGACAGCTGTTCTACTGACTTCGAAGCAAATACAGTTGTCATATTTCCTTAGGCTGACCTTCAGACATTTACTCCATCCAAAATCTTTCCAGTCTAGGGAGCGCATAGCATTTTGTTTCGTTGTTTTCGTTGCGTAAATATTGTTGCGGTTTCGTGTGTAGAGAACCCCCACAACTCGTGACTTCGAAAACATGCCAGAGATACATGAATAAGCTTTGTTGTGATTCTTGTTTGCTAAAGCCTTGAACTGTTGTCAGTTAACTGGGTCGGCGTTAACTCAAACAATCAATATCGTGGGGTTCGAAGTACTAAACTGTATTTGACTATGCGTTGGTGGGTTATTTTCACTCTTTAATTGAATTATTTGAATCCCTCGAAGAAGTCATCAAAATAATAAGTTATTGCCTGGCGAGAGTGAGGCACGAGAGTCATCGTGAATTTGCCCACAAGTTAGTTGACGCACATTAACTCCCTCGTTCGTTGGATAACTTTCTTTACAAGGAATAACATTTTTAAATATGAATATGGCAAGTTGACCACATTTTTAACATAACTGACTGATTGAAAATAGTTTTTGTTCTGTGTTAAGTCTAGTCTATATCCATAAACTGAGCGCCACTTGCTAATTTTGCGATACTTGAACCATTTACGCTCATGATAATTGTATAGAGTATCTTCCCAAGTCGATATCATAAACGATAGTTGAAAATTTGTAAAAATATTTGAATCGATCATTTATATTCAAACAGATTTATAATTCATTGAATTCATTCCACATAAAAGTTACCTAAGACTTATTAAAATTAAAATAACCTAAAATTCCGCTAGTTAATCAAGTTAAAAACTGTCGTCCCGAAACCATCAGGATGTGGGATTGAGCCCAAGATTGATGTAGCGTTACCATGTTGCATCGAATAGTTCATCATCATATTTGGTATTGGTATGGAAATAGTTCATACGTAAATATGAGCTTTCTTTTTTGTAAATGTGCCAAATTTCGATCTCCCTTTGATCTCAACAACAGATGCACCGTAGACACAAAGGTCGGGGCCCGAGGCAATAGCGTAGTAGACTAGAGCAGGCTCCAGTTACAAAGACGTGCTTCACGGCTGCCAAAAGATTGCGTGATCGAATTTTTAACGTCAGTCGTCAACTCGAACCGGGTCACCGAAAAACTTTCAACCACGCTCCAACAATGCGGTTTACTTTGCAATTTAGATTTCGGCGAGTTAAAGGAAAAACGTGACTTCCTTATTGGTATTTACATCACAGGCAAATTCCCTGCGAGACTGGAAATTAACAAAACTGAACATTCAGTGAAAGTAGAAATTTGTATTGAAATACAGCCTTCGTATTAAAGGAGTGTAAACGCTTGAGAATGGAAATCTGGAACAAATAAACTTAGTACTAATACATTTTCTTGTCAAGGGTCAAGCGAAGACGAGATATATAAATGTAATTCTTGCGTAGTCGACAGAACTGAAAAATCATGAGATGCTTCGTACGAGAATGATGACATTGAATCAATAGCATTATACTGTAGACACTTGATTAAGATCTCATTGTGGATCGTGGGAAAAGCCTACAGCGAAGCAAGACTTCAGCTAATCCAATGGCACAGGAAAATTGATGTCAATTTTTGGCAGAACTGCCTAGTTAGACCGAGACGCCATAGACCGCGTCTAGTGATATTTGGCCCTGTGCAATAAGCAGCCGTTTTCAGCTCCAGTGGTGAAGGCAGACAGGCTGTAAATAGTGGCACTGCAGCCAGACAGGTTGACTGTCTGTCAGACAATGCGGCGACCGCTACTTTACAACCCCGCAGAGCAAGACAGGTGCATTTGGGATACCCGTGGCTGGAAACAGGTGTACTGTTTTCAGTCTTCGTACAGAAGAGCAGAAGGCCACTGGTAAATGATACAAAGTCTATTCGCAATAGAAATATCATATGACTGCGTAATTCAATCTCGTTCACATTTAGTATGAATAACTACTCTGAAGCGAGACCTTCTGACTGGTTACACCTTTGGCAGTCAGAATCAAACTTTGATATCATTTCGAAATATCCAACCTTCAACATGCTGGAAATCGATAGAATTTCGCCGTCTATTGACGTAGACAACAAGCGTGCTTTCATTCTTCGACCGACGCTCTGGGAGAGCTAAGGACACAGTGAGTCGCGAGTGTCCTTTCAGAAGATGTCTTTAGCCTTCAAAAATTTGAATGTCATGAGCAAAAGCCCATATTTCTTCTGAATAGTACCGCCGTCTTTTAGTCTTTCAATTACCAATTTGCGGAGACATTGTCCAAAGTCACGGAAATCAACTGTCTCCAACGACGAATTGAGAAGGACCCCAACTGCGAACGTTATACACGGACTCAAAGGTGTTGTGTCTGTTATTCTGTGGAAGACTGAGGGAGAACAACATCAAGGGCTAGTAGTAGCACATGTTGTCGACTGTCGAACAACACTTTAGAGTTTTGAAAGTAACATTTCAGACTTCAATTCTTTGGGTATTGCCATGGCCATTTTCAAACGGGAGCACGTTCCGCTAGTGTTTGCGATCGCACTTGTCTTTATCACCGGATCTCAAAGAAACGTCCACGGTCGGGAGACCTCTGTCAACGCCATGGTAAGCACTATTATAATTCATATATAAGAAATAACAATAAATAACCCGCACTGAATAACGCACTGGGTGTGAAACTCTCGTAAGATATCGAATTGCGACAAGCTGTTTGTGGACTTATTACGTGGTTTTGTTCCCCGATGAACTGATCCTGTGAACTGGACCGTAAACAATCTTAGTCATGTGATATTTCTTGGATATCATTCTGTTTGCAGACTAGTTGCTATTGGCTAGTACTAGTCCGAAAAGTTCCCCATATGCATTTACATTTGGGCTTGATGGACTCAGTTGTTTTCGAATCGGCCTATAGTGGCAGCACGTGATTATTTTCCCGCGCAAATTCAGACGCAAAGCAATCGAGCGACTGCGATTTGTCTGGTCTCTCCTAAACCCACAGATCTTCGCCGCATGATAGCAAACAGAAAGGGCTAATTTTATCATGGAGAGATATAAAAAGACTCGTGTTGACTTTGAATGCAATCGTGACACGCTGAAGAATTAATTTTGGCTATGAGAGATATTGAACCAAGTGTGATTGTCTAGACTGTTTGTGACCATCGGTTTTCACTTTTTGAGGTGTCACACGTGTTCCCGCCGGCTTCACGGGGGTAGTCCATCCCGTCATCGGAAGCGTCTTTTTTAAAGAATCCTCGCTCGAGGCAATTAATGAGACCACCCTCCAATTAGAATCATTGCAATAATCTCTCCAGCCTACAAATGTGATTTTTCAATAGAGTTTGTTTCAGGGTTTCCATAATCTGAGTCATCTGTGGTTTGAGCCGAGGTAAACAGTGATCGGACCACACAACGGAGTAATTGTTGTTCACCCCAAGCCCACAGTCAAAGTGAATCAAAACAAATAGCCTGACCACAGTGAGATAACCGATTGTTGCTCTCTTCTTTCCTGAAGATAAATGTTTATAGAACGTTTTGTGTGTCCAGTGTAACATCTCTATCCGATATGACACTTGTAAGTCGAAGTTCGCCTAAATAGAACTCATCGTTTAACGCTAAAACGATTGGTCATCGCCCATCACTACTCAACCTTTCTCTCAAATTGAGCTTGAATTAGGTTGCCAGACATCCCTTATTCCCCGGAATCATTCCGTATTTATATGCTATACAAAGTATACAGTGTCAAATTTAATTGATTTTGTTAGACAATGCTGCCAAATTTTGCAAATGTTCAATCTGTTGTCTGCTGTGGTCTGGCTCTGGCAGCCCTAGCTTGAATGCGTGATCATTCATACAAATAAATTTACGTTATTGGAATGATGATCTAAACAGGATGTTTATAGAGTCAACGTACGGAAAGGAATGCCACAGATAAGATTCCGGGGAGTTCTACTTAACGGAGATAATATCATTACATCACCTGTTATTCCATTTCAATTGGATGTCTATAAGTACATGTACATGTAAAATCAGAGTTTGGTTGAGTCCCTATGTCTATCTTCAGATAGTTCTTTTGGATTATTAGGTTGATTCTTGATTAACATTTGATAATTTGATTAATCTTAATTATCTTATCTGAAAAGAAGAATCTTGCTCGTGTTAGCCTGAATAAACATACAACCAACCAACCAACCAATTCACTAATTAGTCCGTTAACACGTACTGTACGTTTTATTTTGAAGGAATACCTTGAATCTTTTGGCTATTTGACGTTGAAAAACGAAAAGTCCTCCAATACAGAATTTGAAACAGCGTTGAAATCATTTCAATATTTTGCGGGGACCCACGTTACTGGACATTTGAACAGAGAGACAATTCATAAAATGCACAAACCCCGATGTGGAATGACAGACATGATAGTAAAAGAAAAGAGAAGGGAAAGACGGTTCGCCATTCATCACAGCAGATGGTTCAAACACGTGAGTTCTTTGAATACTCTTTCATTTGAAAATGGGCACACATGGCTGCAATGTGGGCGGAGTGCAGATTAGCTTTAAATTGTGGTAACAGCTCTCGTTAATATTTGGCAGATGTAAGCATTTTCTAATTCAAGCATTCTGTTGACAGCTTCATATAATTCTTCTGTTAAAAATCACCTTAAGGCGCTTGATGTACATCATTGTCACGTCTGACTTTAAGCACATTCGCATCATCCACTGTTATAGCTTTACGCTCATTTGTGTTTATAGACCTGATCAGAATCGACCAGGTGATAGCTATATACCTAGCTGCTAACAGACTACTGTAGATATAGTTTTGTGAAATTTGCGGGCAACAATGGAGTGTGCTATGAATTCGGCGTGTCTGGTACCTAAGAGCAGGCTGACTGCTTTTTCCCTGGGCTGTGACTCATCACCTACCAAATTTCGATCTATTCAGTTTATCGCAAATTGCTTTGATGATGAGCCTTTGTGGTGATTTTCTACAGATAATAAATCTAGCTCACGAAAACAACATGTCTCAACACCAGCTGCCAACGCTTTCTCTTTTGATGATAGCTTTTTCGACCGTGACAATAGATGGAGATTGCTATTTTAAGAAATGTGTCATCTTGCCAAATCTAAGTAATTAAATAGAATGATTTTCTGAGATGTGAGGAAATCTCCAGCGCAATCTTCAAAAGAAAAACGGCTCTTACTCGCTAACACTTGATTTACTTTACGTGTTTTCATTTCGGTGTTTCTAGCGTATTACGTGGCGGATGGTGAATTCTCTCCCAGGCGACCGACCACGTGATGTTGTTCTTAGCGCAATCCGCAGAGCCTTTGCAAAGTGGTCAGCAGTTGCTGATATCACATTTACCGAGAGGTTCTCTGGAAGTGCTGACATCATGCTGTTATTTGTGAAAGGCGAACATGGAGACTCCCTTCCATTCGATGGCAGAGGAGGAGTACTAGCGCATGCGTATTACCCAAACAACAATCGAGGTAATCCTAATGGTTCCGAGTATCAAGTCGACATGTGTATTGGCTAATTGGGAGCCAGCTACAACAATACCGGACTGTTCAATAGTGGATAATAACGAGCATAGAAGGACCAGGCGCAATGAGTGTTCGGAACAAGAGACCAAATGAAACCACGATATATATACTGCATGAATACGAGGTTCACATGAATGTGAGGCTCCGCGCTCGGGTCCAGGACATATGTATTTCTGTACTACATTGCAGTGCTGTATGTTCCGTCCCTAAAATAAGAATTTCGCTTTTGAAGCAGGCTATGGAATTTTGGGAATGTGATATTGGTCTTACACTTTTTGTTGTGCAGGATTATCCGGTGACATCCATTTTGATTCAGACGATCACTTTAGCTTGGATATGAAACGAGGCAGAAGCCTCCATTGGATTGCGCTTCACGAAATCGGACATAGCCTCGGTTTGGACCATTCTAAAAACAAACAATCTGTGATGTATCCATGGTATCGTAAGCAGCCTGGGAGCAACCACCGGTTACCAGACGACGATATCGCGGGAATCCAAGCTATCTACGGTAACAGTCTCCTCAGTTCTCTTCAGTTGTTCAGCAGTGCTTTGTAACTTCTTTTGGACGGACCACTTCATCATCGTCATCCTTTACTCACAAATCCCATTAATTTAAAATATTAATTTTCTCAGTTCACATAGGTTGAGACAGAAGCATTCATTAGCCTCCGAACAATATAATTTTATGGTCTCCCTCATAACGGTCATGGAAGATCATTGACATTGTGATCGCGCATTAGTTATTAACATTTTATTTGAAGAACAATACCGTTTTAAACGCTGTTTAATGGATTCCTATTTCTGTTGATAGCATGTCTGTTTTGTCTGTCTTGACAAAGTTACAAGTCATAGAGAGTTTCATTGTCCTATTTTCAGGTTGTGCGATCATCGCTCTATATCTCTCTATTGCGTCATTCGTAATGGCTTACTGGTCTGTTTTTAGGTCATCCTTGGAAATCTTCGAAGTCCACGCAGTCTCAGTCCGATGGGTCTGAGCCTCGTTCGCTTTCTAGCAGTGCGTGTATCAGAAGAGTAGATGCCGTTTGGATGGATCAACGTCAGTTCACTTACTTCCTAACCCGCAATACTATTCATATACTCGATCAAGATCTTGTTCCTGTTTCTCGGCCTTTGCAAGTTCCCTTCTATTTTCCTGGTGTGAAAACCGTCGACGCTGTGCTTATCGACAAGAAAAACCGGATGATAGTCTTCCAAAATGACAGGTAAGTCATTGAACAGACATGCATAGTCCTGCGGATTCAATTGTTTTCAAGTCATGTCTTGACATTATACAGTACAAGCAACACTATTGCTTTCTTTGCCAAAAAGCGAAACCTGAAGTCTGATCATGTTTCTAGGTTTCAATACGTGTCATTGATGAATGATTCGTATACTTTGTCTTACGTAGGTACTTTATATTTACCGAGAAGGCCGTAGTACAAGGCTCCAGGCCTCTAACCAGCCTCGGATTACCAGCCTCTGTTCGAAAGATCGACGCGGCATTCACGTGGAAATACTCTGGTAGATCGTACTTGTTCGCAGGCCATCGCTACTGGCGTCTTGCCCTTGATCACTTTGTCGTTGAGAGGAACCAAGGTAGAGAGATTTCACATTACTGGAATGGTATTCCAGACAAGCTAGACACAGTCTTCACGTGGCATGATGGAAAAACCTACTTTTTTAAAGGTATGTACAGTATAGTCAGGCATGTAAAGTCGATTACTATCTGATCCACTTAATTGGACTGCCAGATAATCAGACTAGCCGCTTTAACGGAGTCGATTCTTTCAGTCGAATCTACATAATCGGATTCCGTTATATGTGCCTAATTCAGAAACTCCGATATAGTTTCATAACCAATTGTATATCACTGCACATTTCAGTTAAACGAAGATTTGATATATCTTGGTAGATTTGTTTGTATTCTGTAGATGTTATGAGATGGCTACAACCTACAGAACATAGCTCTTTTTTTAATTAAAGTTATGTATCAGTATTATTATCTTTATAATTACTTCAGATTGCTTTCTATCCGTTATCCTGTGCCTTTATTTGACGATCAAAATATAACTATACAATGATAAAAATATACAGTGTGATGTTGGTATTAGTTATACTTGCAGTAAATATTATATTTGTGTTTCGGTTAGCGTGAATTATAAAGTTCATGATTTACTGTATAAATATATACCTTTGTACAATACAGAAAGTGGGATAGCAAGTGAAACATTTTTACATCATCAAGAGGAATATTCAAAATTGATCTTGAATGCTAAAATGAACGATTGCATATACATTTTGTCAAACGAATCACACTAGAGAGCAGGTCTTAGTTAGCCTGCATACAGACTAGAAATGTTTCTCTGGAAAACAGTAACTTGTTTATTAATTCCCAGAGAAGCGTTTTAACTCTGCGCAACGTTAATCGGTGCTCCTAGTAGAGTTGGCTCAACTCATTGAAACAGGTCCTCTATTATACTATGAAGATATGAGCTGTTCTTGATTATCGAATATACCTTTTATGTGCTCTTGATAATTGATATGTCAATTCATTCAAAACATCTATTTCATCGTTTTAGTGTTCTATTGCTTATGCTTCTTTCTTGCCTTGCTTTCAGGTTCTAAGTATTATCAATTCAACGACCGTGTACTTGCAGCAGAACGTCCACAAAGCATATCGGAAGGATGGTTCAAGTGTCATGCTTCACTGAAAACAAAACTTCATTCTGATGCTTGGTCAGATTACCGAAGCAAGGCGGCCTCCCTTCGTGGCGCACTTCTGATCTATCTTATACCATTCTCAATAGTCGTCTGGAGTTTATGTGCAGATTTCTCGTTGACGCATGCGCTGTAATTACTGGTTTAGATTTAGACAATGCTTCGTGCAAGTATATGACTTTTGAAAGATGAAGAATATGGTATAGGTAGTTTTACAATGAGATAATACACATATATACAGTATATAGAAACCTCGGTCAAAATGAATGTAGATTTTTTAAATGAGGTTTCTAGAATGATGTAATTAGAGAGAATACTGTAGAGAGGATTACAATGTATAGCATGCATTTATACTTCTTGTTTTACTTTTAGTCATCTGCAGCGTAGCTTAATGCACAAGACATATTCTATCAGCTTGCTTTTGATAGCATTTATATATATATGTATTTGAGAAAAATTTCAAATAATACACGTATAGAAGGTATGGTTATACATACATTAATACTATACGGATAATTCAAACTAATCATTAGTTAAAAATGGAACTACTTTATTCTTAAACTCTGGAAGAGACTTAGAGCAAACAATTTCTTCTGATAATGAGTTCCAGTGACGAATAACACGATTGAAAAAGTAATGATGTCTTGCATTGTGCTTTATGCAAAAGAGATGCAAAAGAGATATTTATGCAAAAGAGATATCGTCATACTGACTATTGGTTTATTTTTGTTCTTCTGGAATCTACTTCTGAAAATGTCTTTGATCTCAGTTTGTTAACTAGTGAACCAAGCTCACCAGAAACAGAAAAAACTGTGAAATTTTGCAAATATTAAGATAAACAAATAGCTGTTATGTTCAAGAGGATGGCGACATCGAGGAGACACAGGATTGCATGTGCGAGCGGCATCAGGCCCAAGCTCAAGTGAATATAATTAAACAGAGCACGTGGATGTAAGACGAGAGACAATTGCTCATGGGCAGACAGTGAATGACGTTGTCACAGAAAGTAGGAATGCATGTATTAATATCGTTGTTGCTGTATCTCGACCATCCTGCATTCTTCATCGTCATTCGTCCTTCGGTGTGGCCAAAAGTTGAGTTACCTACCCTGCTTCTCTTCGGTACCAACCCTGGGCATAAATAATGAGCGGTCCTTAATCGAGATTTGTGGTCACATCAAATGCCAAATACCAGAGGATAAAATCATAGCTTACTCTAGAGGTGTTGGCAGATCGCTTATCGGTAAATAGATTATCCTTTACGCATTTGGGGGCTTTAAGTATAATGGAATTTTATATCATTTTCCAAGTCACGTTCGTTTTACCATGACGCCAATGCAGCTCGTTGCAATGAACTTTGCACAGAATACCAATTTCGCATCATTCTACTTGTTGAACCTCTCTGAAGTCAGTTGTCAATTTGAATTAGTAGTGAATGAAGAGGACGAACACGAATACACAATGGTGTGGCTATGAAGTGATTCTGATGACGACCTGTAAGCCTGTGGTACAATGAAACATGTCTATAAAGGTCACCTTTGGGACCTCGCGAAAATGGCCTTAATAGACAGGTGGCCTTTCTGTCCAGGTTGATTTTGATAGGATGTGTCATTTTTGGGATTTTGAAGAGTGGCCTTTATACATAGTGGCTGCTACTAGAGAACATGACAACGGTCGCTTTAGCAACGCAGCACATCTGTAACAAGTTACACATCCGTAATGAAATATAAAGTTATTCAATTTCTTGAACAAATTCTCATTCGACCACCTAATGTATCAATGGGAAGTGGTTGCTAACGGGATTTGCTCGCATATTTAGATTCCGCCGTAGTGCGATACTGTAATACTCTGATTTACATCACGCTGCCAAAAAATTCAAATTCATAAGAAAATAACCCAAGAAATTGCTTTAAATAAGCTTATCAGTACAGTCGAACTCGCTTAATATCCCATCGCTTAATATCCCATCTCGCTTTATATCCCACAAAGCCAATTTTCACTTGCTAGTTGGCATACAAACTCTCATATTCTTACCTTGCCTTATATCCCCTCGGATAATGTCCCATCTCGCTTAATATCCCACTAATTTCTAACAAATTTCACGTGAAACTCGCTTATTGTCCCGTTTAAAGAATTTCTTACAATATATGTGAACTTTTCGGAACATTTAGCATTGAGAGTTTAAGACAACATGTCATTTACTGGTTATAGTTGATTTACTGTTTAACTAATAATAATCTCCATCAATTGTTGGTAACTAAGATGTTCTTCTTTGCTGCTGCTGAATTGTTTACGAAGCTCTATCAAAACAAAGGATATACTTGTTTATACTTAGTCTGGTTAATATCCCATCTCGCTTTATATCCCACTTTTGGTCTTCACGAAGGGCGGGATAATAAGCAAGTTCGACTGTATTAGCCTTCTCAGCCGGCGATGCATCAAAGCCTATTTGAAGTATAATCTCCTTCAGGCTCCAACTGTAGCCCCAGGCAAAATTGACGAACAGTTGCAACTGTTTATAAACAGGCTTATGTTACTAAATCTTAAGATCACGAGGAACATGTCATGACCCTATTTGGAGCTTGTGAAGATAGATGCTAATGCATGGAATTCGGAAGCATTCCAAGTGTTGGAACGGGAAGATATGTGTTGATTCCATGTAGTCGAAACTGCCATCTATAGATAATTTACACATCACATTATCCAAAGAAGACAAAGAAAAAGCAAGCAATATTAAAGAACTTTTAATAAAAGAACAACGTTCAAACCTAAATACAAGAAGGAATGGATTTAAAATCACAGGAGATACCAACGGTTCCCACGAATATATTAATCAAATTCGTTTCACATTTCTACAGAACCGAACGCGACGAATTCGATGACCGCATCGAGCGACAGATGTGCACTGACATTGCAGGAGACAGCAGCTGACCGGCAGTGTTCTCTAAAGACATCTACGACGCTCTAGACGACAGCTAACGAATCACGGACTCGGCAATAAACCAAATTACAACTTCTTGAATGGGAATCTGACTTGGTCTGCTGATAAAATTTTAAACTTGCTCTATATCTAATTTTCTAATTTAAACTTCAGACAACAGCCGATGCGCAGTCTTTCGAAGAAATATCAGCTGCTTCCAAGTTAATAATAGTCTTTGGAAATCACCGGCGAAGGTCGGTCATTACGGAAAAAGTAACCGCAAGGCGCTTAAAATAACAGATAGGGAGATGGCGAGACCGCTATTCGCCGCAACGGATACGGCACTGGAGCCAACACTGGTCTTCAGGTCGCCAGCAACAGGGCGGCAAACCGAGAAGTCGCCGGCAATCAGCCGCGGGTAGCCTTTGTGAACGGCAGGGACACGTTTGTTGATGCGATAGTACTTCGGACCTGCAATAGATAGAAAATCTGTTAATAAACTAGAATATCGCTTGGAAAACAGTAAACCTTAACAGTAAACTTTTCTATAATACGAAACAAATGCGACAACAATTTCAGAAAATAAAGCAAAGATTATCTGAGTGGTAAACTAAAACGAATAGAATCATAATTCACCAACCTTTGAAGAAATACGTCGCCTTGTTCCGCCATTGAAAGACGGCATCAACTGGTCCAGAGAGCCCTTCCCAACCATCTGAGATCAATCTAGGGTATCCAGGGTCGAGTCGCCGACTCGAGGTGTCGAAACGCCAATAACGATCTTTCTTAAAGAAATATGTCTTTTTCAATGCATGATTTTCAAACGCCGCATCCAGATTACTCATGTATGATTTTAAGCCATATTGTTTGATGTCCGTTGGTCCTTGTATTTTGCGCGTTCCCCAATAAACCCAGTACCTGAGATAAGAATAGAATAATACGAAACTTAGAAACTCCGTGCTTTCAAAACGCAAAGAACCACATTCTGCATACAGTAGTGTAACTTCATACGATAGGTTTTTCTTTTAAATTCGAGTTGTCTGTAATTTATTCCATCACTCTAACAAACATTGCATACCGAATCTATAAAATTTCTATCTGGGATACAATTAATATTAATAAATATATAAATCAAATTCATTCATTTAGAAAATGACACGTACGACAATAGGTAGCTAGTGAAACTGAAATACAGTACCTCTTACCAACAGGCAATCAAGTAATGAAAAGCAATCACTTACTTTTTAGCACACCATTAGCATTACCTTTAGAATCACTTCTAATGTACAATATTGTTAAATATCGGGATGACTCTTAAAATACTGGAAACTATCAAATATAATCATTATATAGACGGTCCTCTACATGAAGAGGCCGTCCCTCTTCCTCTTAATGCACTTAGTACAGAAACTACGCCAGACAGGAGAAAAAAGATCGCGCCCCTAATTGATTCAAAGGATAAGCATGTCTGTGTAGAGAGGAAGGAAGGGGTGTTGTTTGACGATTTTTAGATTATAAATGTAAATATTTAGTCATTAATTTTGATAGTCGTAAGAATAGGCCTGTTTTAACTACGTCATAAATCACGGTCAGACGCGGCTGACAACTAACTACCAAAGATAGATGTATGATTAATACATCCGTCTATTCAAGCAACTTACTTGTCTTGATGGAAGAACATGATTCTGCCATCACTTCGCTTATATGCCGCATCAACACGCGTAAGTCCAGGAAAGTATTTGCTGATTAAAATCGGACCTTCGACCAAAATCAAGTTCTTGTCCAAAATGTACACAAAATCGTCATTGAATACGTATGTCCTTTTGTCTCTTCCAAGGATCACCGCCTGTATTTGACGAAGACAAGGAATGCGGGGAGGTGTCGCGATAGTCGTTTTCGTAGTAACGGGAGGGGGTCTTGGTGGGGCAGCGGTTGTTACAACGCGATCGG
Organism: Calvadosia cruxmelitensis; assembly: GCA_900245855.1. Taxonomy (NCBI): domain Eukaryota; kingdom Metazoa; phylum Cnidaria; class Staurozoa; order Stauromedusae; family Kishinouyeidae; genus Calvadosia; species Calvadosia cruxmelitensis. Next base: position 42,431 of record OFHS01000090.1, on the reverse strand, counting down.
GAGAACCTGTTCGACAATAAAAAGTGAACACGTAAAAAATCGGAGCAAGCTGACTCATTTCTGCTCCATTTAATGGTGTGGATGGTTCTTAATCAATTCCAAGTCATAAAGCCAACGTAATGAACAAAACGCTGGCGAAACAAAACAGATTAACTCGCATACGAACATACAGTATGGACTATGGACTATGGAGTCCGCTATTTCCCAAATAGTGCATTCAAAATTCAGCATCTTGCTTCGCTTATCATTATACAGTTACCTACAATCCTAGATGAAACCAGGAGAATCGAGTTAACATAATTATTCTGAAAATAATTAACGTACTCAAACTCTCAGATCATACTGTAAGTTTGGCAACAGCAGGCACCCAAAAATGCCTAAGCAGCAAAACGGCAGTACCGAGATCGCAAAATTGCGAGTAAAGACTTGAATGAATCTTAAAAGACGAGCTTTTCTGTAAGGAGCCTACAAGGGAAGCAAATTCTCCTGAACCACTTACCGTAAATCGATTGAATACCAACGATGTCGTCATGCGTCAAAGCCGCATCTTCACCCTTGTAGCCTTGGTACCATGGATACATGACAGCGCCACGTTTGTTTGAGTGTTCTAAACCGAGGCTATGTCCTAGCTCGTGCAAAGCGACCCAGTAGAAGTTCGTTCCAGAATTCGTTCGAAGTGTGAATGTTTCATCATCGTCAAAATGGACATCACCAGAAAGACCTGAAGATTGGCAATCAGATCAAAAATAAGATAAGTCGCGGAATGGGATAGGAATTTAACAATTCAGTTTAGAGAAACAACACAAATAAGCCCTGTATATGGCAATTACTGGCCACCTACTTTGAAATGACAAAACGGAACACGGACTACAATCCGAACAAGATAAAATATGATTTAAAAATTATTGTCCAAAACAGACAATTTCACGGAACAGTGGTAAATGAATACGTCGAGTTGTACAGAACTTGAAATTTACAAGTTTTGTTTTGAAGTTGTAGCCGTTGTCACATCATTATTTGCCATAGTTAGATCCTCCAAATAAAATTTCAAAAATGGTTCAGTAAGGCTGATTGGGGCATTCCAGGAATTCAAATACGTGAGAAATCAGAATATCTGGGATTTGGCTTTACAGGCACAGGCCTGGAGCAGAGCGACCCATCTTTCCTAACCAAGTGCAGTATTCGAATTATTGGACCAGATGGTCATCCTCGCCATCGGTTAGGCTAAGATTTAGACTACTGTATGAGTCATACTCAGCTATGTAAATTTACCTTTGTTGTCATGAGGATAAAAGGCATGGGCAAGAGTTCCTCCTCTGCCATCGAACGTATAAGGGTCTTTGTGGTAACCACGAACGAATCGAACTAATATGTCGGCATTTGGATCAGAGGATTCCGTGAACTTGAGATTTGTGACAGCTTGCCATTTTTGCAAGACATTATAAATCGTCCGGCGCACGTCCGACGAAGAGAGGTCAGGGGTGTAGTCAGCTACTCGAAAGGTCAACTCCTGTTCAAATTAAAGTTCGAAAAACATATAAATGATTGTCCAGGTTGTGTCTATCAGTTAAAATAAGGTATATAAATGATTGTTCAGGTTGTGTCTATCAGTTAAAATAAGGTACTGCAAACAGCACAGAAAGCAGTTGAAATAATGCAAAACTTGCATGTCAGAAATGGGAGATCGCCGACAGACCAAACTTCTATCAATGCTGCGGCCTAAATTTTGAATAAAATTCTTTGAAAAGATGGAAAAATATAATTGAAAAACACGAGACTCACTTTCCATCACACTAGCTAAAGCTAAAAAGTCCAGCTATATAAACAGTGAAGCAGTGGACCATTTGTTAAGTGATGATACGTATTGTTACTTCTATAAATACTTCTCCTAGCAAACAAGAGATTCTCCTTACAATTATTCCACAGTGATTATTTACAATTCTAAACTTTAATGTCAATTTTTCACTAAATCAAAACTGATTTGCTTTTATTTTCTTCTTTGCAGGAGGGAGTAAACACATGAAAATAATTCCGAAAAATGTATTTATGGAATGGTTAACCATGTTATGATAGAGTAGTAACGTTCTACAATTTGAAACTGCAACTCACTCTCTTCTTCCAATAAGTCCCTTGCCTCATGTACCTCCGGACACGCCCTTCTTCTTTAGATTCATAATCTTTCATTCCACATCTGGAAGTCTTCAATAGCGTCTTCGTGGCATCGTCAAGGCGACCTGTTGCATGCAGGCCAGCAAAAGATTGCAATTTCTTCAAAGCTTCAACAACACTTTCTTCCGTTCGCAGTTGACCTGACGTTGAGCCGAAACTCAGGTAACCATATTTCCTCATGTAAATCTGCAATAAAGAGAATCCGGACAACGTAGATTGCAGGTAAAATAAAGTAAGCTTGAAACGAAACAGACTTCTCGTAAAAATTTCAAAGATATCATAATTATGGTCATTTTAGAAATAATTTTATGTCTCATTTAGCTAACATCTCAGTGTGGGAAGAGGGATCAACGTCTGCAATTATCAACTTGAATTAGTGCTAATTAGCCTTAATGTGGTGGTAATAAAATTAATAAAATCCAGACGTGATCCATTGAGTGTTGACGTCATACTCGAATGTAATGTTTTCCTGCTGGAAATTCAATCTGTCACCTTTTGAGGTCATTATGTAAGCAAATTGAGCATAATCTGTTCACACCACTGGGCGGCGTTGAAGCATTGGCTTCGTAAACCATTTCCGCTCCACTTCAAAAAACTCAGAATTAGACCACACAAAACTGAAGCTGTTCTGGGAAAACTGAAAGACTTTTATGTCTGTTGCAATCACCAGAGTTGAAAACTCTCACTTTTTGTTGTCAAGCCATCATAATCGAATAAAATTATACAATAAATGGACGTGACAAAAGGCAAACACGGCTCTGTTAGGGTAAATTATCAGGAAATAGAAGATAAGATCATACGATTCGCGGTTGGGTTCTAATCATCAATTTCGACGGCTGCTCAACGTGAAGCGGTTCGCGTGTCCACTTGAAAAACAGCAGGATAACTTCCTCAAACCAATCAACCACTTTAAAATTTCATTCATCACTTTCCATTGAAAAGAAACCCCTCATTATCTGTTTTTCAAACGTCAAAACACTATACACTAAGATATCCTTTAATTTTAAATCATTTGGACAAATTCCGATGAGTCAATGAGTCTTCTGATTATTTACCATTCAGAAGTGAAGAGTCATCATCAAAAATATTGCTGTTAAACTCTGCTAGGATAGTGCGTAACGGTCTGCAAACATCATACTTGTGTGTTCTCAGATAGCCATCGTGATACGTTTAAAAATCTTGAGACCCAGCTGTGGGCACCGCCAAGGCGATTTTAGCAATGACCAGATTAGAGCGCTAAATACTTTCGGCGAAACGGGACGGAGCCAACTGCGAGCAGCAACATCGGATTTGAAAGGATTAGCCGTGATGTCGTCAATCGTTTTAAAAATGGAAATTATATTCTCGCCTTTGGGCTGACAAGCAATCATTGAAGACGCAACCAGTGAAGCTTGATATCGGCAATCAGATATTCTAAAGGCAGCTGAGAATGGCTTGCAATAAAAAGCCGGCAACCAGACAAAACAGCGATTCATCAAAAACAGATAACGAGGGTAGTGTATTGGTCTGGGATAAAACAACAAAACGTCTGCTTGTTCTTTAAAAATCTAAAAAATCGACAGAACGGGTTTGCAGCAACAAGAAAATGTTAAATGGGACACGTTCCGGCTTCAGTGAAGCGAAGATTTGGCGGTATCTGTTTCGAAGCCGATTCCTTGTCGGCTAACCGCGGTTAAACTTTACAAAAACAGCACTTCAACACTTCCAGTCATTCACTAGACTATTTTCTTTTCTTATCTGCCGAGTGCTCACAAATCTAGACCATGACTTGTTGAGTGCCGGCAAACTACAAAAGACATACACACACTGTAAGCGGAATTTTAACTGAAATTATCAACTATGAATGAGAGCCATATATTGCCTTGTCTTCGGGAGAGGGCCAAAGTTTAGTTAGTAAAAATACAACAACCTACCAATCTTTGACAAAAGTCTCAGCAAAATACTAAAATATTCATCAATGGATTTACCAGCAAAGCCACACGTCACCTTCGCCGGTATTCAGATTTACAAACATAGCCAAAACAAATTTGTTATCAAGATTGGTGGCACAAAGGAATCCAGATTAACTGACTACTAGCTTCACGAGAACAGCACAGCTACGTTGAACATTTCCAGACAAATAGCAAGAAAAACAACGGCTCTCGATGTTTGAAAATGTAAAACAAAAATCACGCGTTGCAGAACTATACGCTATTGTCAGAACATATTTAATCTACACTTCGCGTGTTCCGCATTTTGATGTCTTCATTTACAACCTTGGAATAGCATCACGAAAGCAAAACACTTTGAGCGTGTTTCGTCTGAGTACGAAAATGATCCGAAGAGTCCAGAGGCGTGTTTACATTCATTTCACGGTGCTGTAAACAAAAATACCTATTCCGCAAACATATAGTCAAGGCTAAATAGAGCAACATTTGCTAACTTCAAGTGGAAGAACAAAAGTGTCTTATCTTTATCAGTCACAACTCCATAGGCCTGTGACGCCGTGGGAAAGTGAGATCAATTTCCCATTTTGTTAGGCTGCATCTACGAACAGTGCGAGTTTCAAGTTTTAAGGTTATATTCGTTGACTCGCCAATATAAAGACATGCTAACTTTGAGAGATCACATTAGGCTTCCGTGTAAATCTATCTTGTCGACAGACATGGCATACTTACAACTGATTCCTCTGAGAGAAGCTCTTTAGAACTGCCTCCGTCAACAACAGCAAACAACAACACATGCACTACAAGTGGCGTAAGCACAGCGAAGTAGACAGCCATGATTTCCAACGATCAAGTGGTGAACTGATTGTTGACCCAACGGTTCGGATATTCGTGCTTTGCTGTCCTGTCTGCGGGTAGGATCGTTACACGACTATGTCATGCGCTTCTCATCTGCCAGTCACAAATGGAAGCCTAGGGTTTTATCTACGTTGATAAGCCGTCATTTCCGTTGACTCTTGTCTGTGGCGTGCGGATAAACCTGCTAGAAAGGGGATGACCCCAATTCTGGGCGGAGATTCCGTCTTGGTCTCATTTCGGAATTCTGAAAGCGAGTTTCACTGCAAGACATGCGCAGTGTGTCTTCAACCACGAGGCAGAAAGTTGAGTTGAGATCTACGAAGTACTGTATCCTTTGCTCCCATCCTTTGGAGATACAGAAGCATTTCCAGGGCAACTGCATCCTAACTAACTGAAAACATGCCTCCTGGTAGTCCTTAGTATCTTTTGAAGAAGTCCATCTATCCAGACGTCGCTTTATTTCAATAATCTGCAGCAAAGATGGCCAAGTCAGATGCTCACCATGCGAAGAAGAAAGCGACTTTCAACAAGTCGAAAAGCAGCTCGAATCCGGGTAAATTTATGAAACGACTAATCTATTGGAACAAATTAATAGCATTGAATTGGTGGACTTGAGCTCTATGTTTCACTTTTGCTTTATAGATCGGCCTAAACCAGCTGCAGGCTCGAATCGGCGAGACAAAGCCACCGTCAAAAGACTGCAGATGTACAAAGGTGGAAAGCCTGTTCGGTAAGCCCAAGAATCTCGAGTGCAGTTATGCAAGTATTAATTACTGTGTTAAAGTCACATCAGATTTGTTAGAGGTACCAGATTCCCGCCGGGCAAAAGCTTTGCCTGATTTTCTTGCTGGCCGTTCCTTACTTTACTTGAGATGATGAGAATCTCTAGGCTATAGCTGTATCGTGTCAGTTCGATGCTCAAGCGTGGAAGCTTCCCTGAACCCTGACTGTGTCCCACGTTCCTTGCCAAAGCTTGAAAGATTGACTCATTCTCAATTGCTGATTTTAGTGATTTTGAAGCTCCCCTGCCCAAACTCCTTGCCCTGCACCACTCAGCCTCAGCTAGTGAAATCTCGACAACTCTGCCTGACAGTATATTATTACTATATTGCATGACAGAATAGACGATCAGGTCATATATTTCTGCATAATTACATTCAATGCTGTGGATATGTATCAAGCTCAGTTTCCGCTATTTGTCCGGCATTTTTTCCTCCACAATTCGACATAGAAACTGTGTCTAGATTGCAATTTTCTGAAAAAGATCGAAATGTGATCTTCTAGTTATCATAAAACTTGAACGAAAAGGAAAGAAAAAGTTGCAACGAAAAGAAACATTGCTAAAACCCGGGATTCTAGCCTTGGGTAAAACAAAGATCATGGTTATAATTATGTCCGACATTGCTGGACAGATATCCACTTTAATCTTTGTTTCTGCAACAGAAGTATTCATATCTGGTAAAATTATAAGCCATTTCATATTTACATTACTTATACAGACAGAGGGGACATTTGTAGAACAGGCATCCTGCAGCTACTTTGTATCTATCTGTTGAAATTGTTTGCAGCAATAAAGCTGGAAAAATTGTGGAAGCTGCTGAATTCCAAAAATGGGCAACACCTGGCGAGGTTGCACGTGTAGAGCCCAATAGAAGATGGTTTGGTAAGTTCTTAAACTTTATAATCTCTTATCACTCAATGGTGATCACGTTCCAATACTTAAGTTGTACATTTTTGTACATTGATGTCATTGTAGGGAACACAAAGGTTATTACTCAAGGTGCACTGCAGGCATTCCAGAATGAAATGGGCACTGCATTGAAGGATCCTTATAAGGTAACACTATCTCGTGTCCTGCAGAGCTAAATTAAGAGATGCAATTGTGTTAGCCAGATGATGAAATCATGTCTCTTGACTGCAATGTGAAAATTACATGTAAAACACTCTAATTTTTTCCTGATGGTTACACAACAAGCAGTATTATTATGATCTGCATTTTCCAGTGATGTTCATCTTCAAACTTCAACTCTGTTGTTTGTTTTTGCTTGACACTCAAGGTTGTGATGAAACAGTCCAAACTCCCATTGTCGCTTCTGCAAGACCGCAAGAAGGCAAGTAATTAATCTGCTCTCAAGTTGCCTGTAAAATGCAGAGAACAGCTGTGCCACTTCTTGTTCATTTCATGTTTTGCTATTTTTTATGTTTGCTATGATAAAGCCTATAAAATATTGTACATTTTGATCAGTCAGGTAGCCCGAGTCCATCTTCTTGACACTGAAAGCTTCTCGTCAACATTTGGTCCCAAAGCTCAACGAAAGAAACCATCACTTCGTGCGGCTGACATAATGGTACGAATAATGAATGATGTTTGATTTGCAACTTTCTAATATGCGCTTGTAGATTTGCTGTCGAGTGGCACTAACGGCCGAGAGTAGTATGGAATAGCCAAGTCAGAGAAGACCCATCAGATGCTGAACATTGACTGAATTATATTGCACTAATCCCTCGAATGTAATACAGGCTCACATGAAAACGAGGCAAATCTGGAAATGAGGCATATTACGATATACACAACTAAATCACTAGGTTTCTACAGCTTGTCATGCGGGTCTGCACCTCCATTATACTTATCCCCTGTTTTGATATTCCGACTTGATAGCATTTTCTGTCCTGGACATCAAATGTGACAGTACTTCAATCTGAAGAATGGCCTTGCAACAATCATAAGCAAATGTCCTGTTTTCTCATCGCCAGCTCAATCCTGGCATTTTTTGACTTGTGCATTACTTGCAAATATGCATACTTCAGGATAACCAAGGCACTGCCATGAATTGATGTACTTTGTTTATTTACAGGATCTTGCTGCTTCTGCAGAAAAGTCAGTCGGTGAGTTTATAATCTACTTTTTATGACTGTTAGACTCTTCGTATTCTAGCTGTAACAGTTGTCATAGTGAGCGTGGTTGTAACATAGTTTGTGTAGTTTCTGTTGATCGCCAAGTGTTGTAATGTTGCCATGTATATTTGGGGTGTTTCAGAAAATGTCTGCATTGATCGTTTAAACTTTAACCAGTCAAATCTTCTTGCATTAGTCGAGCTGGGTTCCCTGCACCCTTATTATGCAAGTTTTCAAAAAGAAATTTAAAATAGCAAATTACTCAAATTCTTGTAATTTTGTTATTACCGCGATGATTCGTGATCAGTGTTTTTTTCTACACCACTGTCTGCTGAGACCCCACGGGCTACACAGACACTCTAAGATAAACAACATTATTAAGTTGTGCTGTCACGGCTGGTACCATCTATATTTCACAAACTTCCGTTTGGATGTTTGTTTATTTGTCTGTCTATTTAAAACCCATCACCTGCCACTCATTAGCAAGTACAGATTTTTCGACCTTTGGGAAACAACACGGCTCTGGTTGTGCACGGTTTTCAAAACACACCGCACTGTTGAACGCTCAAACCAGGTCAAAGTTGAACATTGCAAATTGGTGCAGAATCTAACGGAGCCGTTTTTGGAAAGGTCGCCTTGAAACCAAGCTATGTTTTCTGCAAGTAAGTTTGATGAAATTATTGCTGTGGAATGGGCACCTTGACTTTGCCTTGTTTGCTTTTGTGAACCGTTGCGCTCAAATAGTTCAAAAGGATCGATTTCAGTCTCGTGGGACCAGAAGCTGAGTTGGCTCCAGAAATTATGCGCGAGCACAAAGTTTAAAGGCTGTTCTTAAATGAGTATATTTGTGAACAACGTCATAGGTGTTAATACCGCAAACTACTGAATAGTATTGGCATGCTAAAGGAGATAATATAGTATCTTACTCATCACTGTACTCACACTCGAGCAATCTGCCAGAGGAAATCTAAAGTCACTTTCTAGTTTGAAACAGCTTTTTTGCAGTTGCATGCTGCTGAATAATAATAACAATGTAATAATTAATATGAATCTGTATGTTTCCTTCTGCCAGATGAATATGCAGTAAGCAAAGATGGAAGTCTAGTCTCTGATACAACTGAAGACGTCAGAACCCAAGCAAAGGAGTCAATTTACAATAAAGGACAATCAAAACGCATCTGGGGAGAATTGTATAAGGTACTTATTGCAAGTTTAGATCTTGTAGACCACATAATGGGACATATAGCTTTTGTGTCTATAGATTGAGAAAATTATATTCACTTTATCTTTGTACAGTGTAACTCGGTTAACAGGGTGACACAAAATTTAAAACCTTCCTCAAGCCAACATTTTCCCCAAATAACTTCAGAAAAATTTTCAAATTTTCTCCGGATAACAAGTTCAATTTCTAATGTTGTTTCAGTGAGGTTTGATCCAACAATCAACAATGTCCGTTACTTTACCCAAGTAAAAAACCAAGGGCTTTTGGAGTAGCAAAATAGTTTTCAGGTAAAAATATTGTCCTTCAAAAAATCGACGTCCAATAAAAAATACTTGTTCTTCCATTCACAAAACGGATTGAAGAAGCAGCAGCCACATCTCCATCGCGGGACTGTTTGTTTTGTTCGTCATTCGAACCAGCTATTGTTCTAGGTGTAAAGGTCACGCCCATTATCTTTTGATGGGAAACTCATGTGAGCGGCTGTGTGTGAAAACAATCAACTCTGTGCCACGTAGTGTCATAAGGAGTTTTGAAGACTGCAATCCTCTGGAGCGAAAGTTACTCAAATTTTCAAGTGAAGTCAAAACCAATCCGGTGCATCGTTTTTGAGGAGTGGTGTAGTGTAATCGGTCATATCCGGAGTCGAGACTACCACTGGCTTGTTTATATGTGACTTCAGTCTCACTTTTATAGCTACTTTCCAACAGTTTTTACATTTTCGAAATGGAGCCGCGTTACTTGCTCGTGATGCAGCTAATGCTTGCTATGCTGATGGCAGCTACAAACTTGTTTCAAATGCACTACTTGTACTTTCAGCATCTGATCGGTGTTTACCTTCGTAGGAAAAGGCGCGTTAGTCAGTTTTTGACAATTGCTGCTGGCACGAGAATTGTAAGGAAGTATAAGCAAAGAGCTTCACGGAGATTTTGGATAAATTCTGCCAGCATATTTGCTATTGATAGCAAATTTGCTATCTGCTCTCGAGTAAAAATGTCTCGTGCACAATGAAATTAGAGTCAAAATCCTTTGCGCTTTTGAGCCCTATGAATTCACATGGGAACAATGCTAGCCAAACCACGTGTTTCCGACATCACAACAATCGTCCAGCAGAGAAGCGGAGTGGAGCGGTATAGTGTAATCAGTCGTCCAACGGAGTGGACTGCAATGTAATCAAGACGAATCCGGAGTGACTCTCACCAGCAAAGCGGAGCGAAAGCCAATCCGGTGTAATGTAATCCCGGCCTGAAAGACCATCTAATTGTGTGTCATTTCTAAAACGGTTATTGTTTGTTTTGCCGCTTACCGTGTTCCGAATGATTGCATCGTGTTGCTGCTAGCAACGAAATATTGTAACATGTCGAGAGACCTGGGGGGCATGCTTACAATGCAGCCACGCTCTGTTTGTACACGTCATGCGATCACTTCAAGTTTTCATCAGGGTTTTCTGTCACATAGACAATAAATCTAATTACAGTGTCTATACATCCAATACATCCGTGGCGTGAGTTAATTGCCTACCAGCATAGCATTGCTACATACCCTGCTGCATTACATTAAATATCTAACAGGCGTCATACACCGGCGACATTCACTATCACAAACAATACAAATCAACTTTCCAATTATCGTGTTTGGCTGGCGACCCGTCGGCTTTCCCGCAAGCACTATTGATTATGAAATATGCAATTATCCAACTACGCATCACTGCCGCGCTAACGACGGGAGACACGAGGACTTGAGTAGGCGTCTGGAAATCCCCGATTTCCCGTTACATATAAAAACGTGCAAAAAGTATTTAACTTCATTACAAGAATACCCAAGCGATGGTGAAACGACACGACAGAACATGGGAGCACTTCCGAAAAGGCATGGCAGCAAAGAAACAAGGACGCCCTACAGGAGACCGTGGCAAACCTCATGGTGTAGCAGCAGTGTTAGACAAAAAGGAAGTGGTTGTCCAACGAATGTCATCCAAAGTTTCTGGCAAGGCTCAGAATACAGCCGTGTTGGCCCACGGGAGTTTGTGCCATTCACATTTGACGAGCTGACAATAGGGAACATCAGGCAAGCATACCTGACACACTTCTTGCCGTAGATCAACGGGGGTATGGCCTGCGATGTTCTTGCTGGAGAGCAAGGACTATATTGCACAGCGCTGGACCAGGTGCCAGACTTGAAAATTTGTGATCACGAAAGTCAGCGCTCAGAAAAGTTTCTTTCCAACTGTGATTTTGACCACACAAGCTATAATTGTCACCGTAGCTTAGCAACCACACGCTCAAGCTCATGCTAAACTGTCATTGTGCACATTCACAAGTACAGAAACAGACGAACCGCGCCTGCTGGTGTCAAATTGGTTCTGAAAATACGGTGCACGGAGAAAAGCAATCCATACGTGACACACTTCTCGCCGCAGATCGACGGGGGTATGGCCTGCGATGTTCTTGCTGGAGAGCAAGGACCATATTGCACAGCGCTGGACCAGATGCCAGACTTGAAAATTTGTGATCACGAAAGTCAGCGCTCAGAAAAGTTTCTTTCCAACTGTGATTTTGACCACACAAGCTATAATTGTCACCGTAGCTTAGCAACCACACGCTCAAGCTCATGCTAAGCTGTCATTGTGCACATTCACAAGTACAGAAACAGACGAACCACGCCTGCTAGTGTCAGATTGGTTCTGAAAACACGGTGCACGGAGAAAAGCAATCCATACGTGACTGATTTTAATTCAGATTTTCCTAAACGTTGCACTACTAGAAAGAATAATAAATTTTATTCTGAGTTGCTGAAAATAGTTTGGCAATAAAACGGTTTCTTCTGCTTCAAAAATTGACTTGAAAGCAGACGTGTCAAATTTCTTTCGTGACCAAAAACCGGCCCGTGTGAGGAGACATAATTGCTCAAATCGTCCTGCAGCCTAGGGGTTAACCGAGTTATACTGTACAATCTTGTTGATGTCACAAGCCATTTCTGCTATAAAATATTGTAAAGGAATATTTGGTGCAAGGGACACAGATGGCAACAGGCACAAGCTCTAAGCTCGCATTCATTTTCCTCCTACCTTCGAGAGCAACAACAGAAAAACCCAAGTTACAATCACGAATCCAATTAACCATAGCAACATGTTATAATAGAGCATGCACCTCATACAGGATGACAATATGAAATGACAGTATGGCGTCAGATCACGAAGACAATGTGGTGAGATCAGTCATCGCAGACTCGAAAGCACACACCACATGGATCTCAAGATCACAAGACAAATACATTACAAATACAGTACAATTTTAAAAATTTATATTTCCACAAATGTATTATAACCAATGCAGCATATGTTGTGATTTCGATTATCCATGCTGAATTTCTTTGCAAGCCTATGTCTTTAACAACATTTGTTTAGCTCTTTTATTGTTTTCTTTCAGGTTATAGATTCATCCGATGTTGTCATACAGGTAATGGCCTGCTCATATTTGTGCCTGCCCTTCTCCTTATTCTGATTTATGTGTACTCCTCAAACATATTCTTCATTAGACAATCCTCATGCCAATGTTGATGATTACCATAGCAATCAAAAGTAATGAACTTGAAAAAATCTTTACCAGTGCCCTCGTACAGTCAAACCTGTATTAGCGGCCACCTCGATAGAGAAGCAACCTGTGAAAGGCCACCTGTTTATAAAGGTCATTTAGCTCTGGTCCCGAAGGTGACCGTTATAGACAGGTTTCACTGTTTTGTCAAACCTCCTCTTTGGTTCAAATTTCGACGGCCAAATCTATGGTTGAGTAGAAGATATTGACCAGGAAGAGAAGTTAAGGATCTGGCTTGATCTTTCTTTGGAGTTGAGTTTAGATTGCACTACAACTGCTTCCAAGGCTGTACGACAACACTGATCATAGTTGCTGCTGCTAAGAATTAATTGCGTGTCATTTGATGCGATCAACTGGGCAGCCGTGTTTTATCACTAACTTAATCTATAAGGTTTATGTACGTTCGTGATTCTTCACAAGGCACAAACAGACCTCTAATGTTTTCACATGCGCCACAGAATGAGCAATTTATTACAACACACAAATCATGTTTCATAATTGTTATGTAACTTCTAATTGCACATTTGAAGCTACTCGTGACCACAGTCTAGCCTGGTTTGTGTCTCTGATGTCGCCACAACAGATGTGTGTCACTGGTTAATTAGGATTTAAATCACTCATTTGTTATCAACATGTGCACCATGTTCTCATCAGTTTCAACTGATGGAATATGCTACCTGACTGCCTATGCCAGGCAGTGTTGATTTGGTGCTATAACAAATTTATTGCTCCACCCAGACTTCGATGTCAATTTGAAGCTCTGGACTAATCACTTTAAGACATTTGTTGTTCTGGTCATTGATACCCTTATTTCATATATTTCTATAGTTATGTGGCAAAATTCAACTGAAACTAATCTCTGCCTTCTCTGCATTAGTGATAGTCTGTTTATGTGTTGTATATAATATGAAGTACGTGGCAGTAAATGAACAATAGAGGTATGGCCTGCTAAGTCTATTATTGCAAGAAGGCCACATTTATTGCAGTTATTACTGGTGACAGGCAATGTTTTTCTTTGCATTAAGACTTTTATTTTATGTTTGGCAGGTATTAGATGCTCGTGACCCAATGGGAACACGCTCAAAGCACATTGAGAAATATTTGACCACGGAAAAGAAACACAAGCACTTGATATTTGTTCTCAACAAATGTGATTTGGTGCCAACTTGGGTCACGGTAATAGCCGTCAGTTTGTGATCTGTTTACGCAATGTCGCTGTATTGTCTAATGAAAGTGGTTGGTGTTTTATGGGGCATATTTTTGATGTAAAAGTAGTTCATTCCTGCATTTTTAGAGAAAGTGGGTTGCTATCCTGTCATCTGAATACCCAACAATGGCTTTCCATGCCAGTATCACAAGCTCATTTGGCAAAGGTGCTTTAATCCAGCTCTTGAGGCAGTTTGGAAAGGTTTGTAGACTATATCCTAATCGTGACAACATAAAAAATTGAATCTAATTTGTCAAAGGCAGTGTCACCACTTGCTTTTAGCGGCAAAGTTATTGTATACTTTATAGATTTGCCATCATTCATTATTCATGTCGCCATGTAGGATATCCTTTTTCGTTGTTTTTCTATCCCAAACACATCTTTTTTATCTACAGTCTTACTTTCATCATTGGTGAACTTTCATCATTATCCACCGTATGCATTGCCATTGTGTACACAACATCTTCATTATCATATAAGTTGCAATCCTGTGTCACATTTGAAATGTCATCAGTGGATTTATTTGAAAATCTATACTTTTATGCCTTTTGTCATCTCTAATCTCTTCTACATTTTTTCTTTTTCGCTTCAGTTGCATCAAGATAAAAAGAATATAAGGTGAGTGTGTGACATTGTACGGCAGATATGAGGTAGGCCTACCGCAATAGAAGTGTTTAAGACGTTGCATGTTTCTCAGCATATGTTACTTTCTGTCCTTGCTTGAAATGCTGTAACGTAGATTTATGGTAAAAATGTTTCATATTACTTTTTGGATCCAGTTTATGGATTGGTTTTCTTGGTCATTTTCCTGTTGTTTTTTTATCTATGTTGTAATATAGAGTTTGCATACTAAATATAGATTTTCTGCGGCAATGATGAAAGTAGGTCTGATGACCAGATTTTGGTTGCCTTGGCGACTATTCTGCTGACATTTAACCTTTCTGAGCTGCTGATCTCATAATTGCAAGAAATGGAAAATCGGCAATTGGCACCCTGATTTAGATTTAATCATCATCAATTTCTAGATGTTAGCAGTGCTCCAAGTGGCTCTGGAAAGCAGCATTGTGAAATGCAGCGGATATATTTTCGCCTAGTTATCTTTATACCTTTCCTCATACTGATACTGACTAAGTGATATATCTAAACCATGCGATAGACCAACAAGGCTTATAGGTGCCCGCATTGGCCAGCTTGTGTTTACTTGTCTGATCAACGATTATGCAAACTGAAGCTAGATTTAACTTTATAAATGCAACTGAACTGATTTTTTTTACATTTTCAAGGTAGTATTGCCTCTTATAAGACATACTGCTGACTACATGATGTTGTCTAAGCGCTCTAGGAATTCGGTTAGGGATTATCAAGTATTATTCACAAAATTGGCTTGACTATATTTTGGCTTGATTTCTTCTTTAGTGTTGGTTTTATTGGTTATCCAAATGTCGGTAAAAGCTCAATTATCAACACACTAAAGAAAAAGAAAGTGTGCAAGACTGCACCTATTCCCGGTGAGACAAAGGTAAGCACATCTTGATAAGTACATTGTCAAATTGTATGATAAAGATTGTGCAAGGAAAAATGTAGTCCTTGACTCTTAGACACTATTTTGTGTTATAAAGCTACCAATGTGGATGAGATGAATAAGGATTCTCCGTGCCAGTGATCAAGTGATGCAAAAATAGAGCCAACCCTATGACTCCATTGTGAAATCAACATTTCCTATAATCTGATGGTCACTGATGCACAGCCAGAATCCTGCTGCCTTATTCATGGACAGGGACTAAAGTATGATCCAGGACTAAATCTCAGGTCCCATATACAGATTTTAGCAATCAAGTCCAAACTAAACGTTTAGTCCCAGACTATACGTTTTCCCCGTCCATGAATAAGGTCCCTGTAGACTCGGTTGAAGGATATTTAGAGTTTTTGATAGCGACGTGAAATCTGTAAGAATTTGAGTATCATCTTATTCCCTCTGCAATCTCCTTATTCCGTTAATGGGATCCTTTCTGCGACTGTCATATCTTCATTGCTGATCAGTACTGGTTTTTTGTTCACTTGTCACAAATAGATGTGGGGTATTCAATTTCTAAATGATTGGTTCATTTTAGGTTTGGCAATATATCACACTAATGCGCCGGATATTCTTGATTGACTGCCCTGGTGTTGTCTACCCGTCTGGAGATACAGAAACTGAAACAGTTCTCAAAGGAGTGGTTAGTACAGCGTCACATCTGTTAAACTCGAGTTCAGAAATTGCCTGCTGCACTTCTTTGCTTTCTGATGGACTTACTTTCATGGTTTCACAATGCATTGCGTATTGAAATTTTTTTGTTTTCAATGCTGTTTTTGCTAAACTTTCAAATGATAGGAGAGTGATTTGATTGCTCTCAAGCACCTTTGCACGATCTTGTTATTTTGTATTTCCAAAAGGATCAACTGCTCCCCTGTAAGAATGGCTCCTTGCAGATTTTGCAGCTGGAAACACAGTGTTGACAATATTTTAAAAAATCAAATGAAAATGTCTACCATTGACGCTGTGTGTCATATTTGTGCATTATGCAGCGTGTTGCATGTCTATTCATATAATCAAAATTGCAATCAATTGGGCATATTATGCTTTATATAGTCACTTTTGACTTACTCTCCTACAGCTCTCCTATGACATCCAAGGAGAGCAATTTGTATTTTTCTTGCAAGTCTGAACTGTTTCTGCTGTATAGGTAAGAGTGGAGAACATCAAAGATCCTGAAGATCACATTGAAGAGGTATTGAAACGTGTCAAACCAGAGTATATCGGTCGGACTTACAAGGTTACGTCATGGAGTGACTCAACAGACTTCTTAGAACAAGTTGCTGCACGATCTGGTCGACTTTTGAAGGTACTTGAAGCTCTATTGTATTGTGTGATACACCAAGCTGTCAGTCAAAGGAGCGGTCCAGTGTTGCAATATTGACGGAATTTACAAAATAGCTTATCATAGGTCTCTTGTTAGAGATCAAGGTTGCAGTTTTGTCTAAGAGTTAGGTTGCCATGTGATGCAAAAAATAGAGCCAACCCTATGAGCTCACTATGAAATTACCTTTCCATTTTGTCTGATGGCAACTAGTTTTATTGTTATGCTTCGCCAGGTGCACAGTACCTTGATCAATGCACATTTTTTATTATCCATGTTAGAGCTGGTTTGAGTGTTGACTTTGTGCAGTGTGTTCCAAGAACCTTGGACAACCAGGTTCTTATTGTTTCCCAGAGCTAGGAAATTCCTTACTTTTTAATGAACAGCAGATGCAGGGTCTTGAACAGACTGACAAACAGACATTTGTGATGTACCTATGTATGACAATCATCTGATTTTTTGTCTGTTTGTTCAAAAATGAGCATCTCCTACTCATTAGTGTAGATATAGATAGTTGAGTTTAACCCTTGTCCTGCTCATAAAACTAGTTAAATGAAGACTTGAAGTCGCTTTATCGATTGCTGATTGGTTGATCGCTGGGACAAACTATGTGATTGGTTATATGTTGCTACGTTTATTGTTTCGAAAACGTGTATACACGTCAATAGCAGGACAAGGGTTAATGCAAAGTCAAATGTTGTATTACTATTGAGAAGGGCAATTCTAGGTTAGTAGGGATGAGCATGGGGCTATGAATGGCCGAGTACTCGCATGTCTCAAGATCTTTTTGTTTTTGTCTCATTGGCTCTCGAAGCTGGAGCAGTCCTCATGGCGTCACATCTAATGACAAAAAGACACTTTGCTGTACAATTAGAAAATTGAAACAGGTGCAGTCGTTGCACAACAATATTGTGCTTCCATCTTTTATCTAACAGCACAACTTTTGTTTTTATGTTAACAGGGTGGGGAGGCTGATATTGGAACTGTCAGCAGGATGATTTTGAAGGATTTTCAACGTGGCAAGCTGCCTTACTTCGTACCTCCACCACAGAGTCAAAGCAATAATGATGCTAGCACCAACTTAAAACCAATTGCTTTTGTGCCAGAATCGAAAGCAGAGGAGATCAAGAGCAAAGAGAATGAAGATACTGCTGAACGACAAGTTAATCATTTGTACATAACACAAGACTACAATGGTGTCAGAGTTGGTCCTCAATTTGATGAAGTGGATTTAGAAGGAGAAAAAGAGTTGGAAGCTGTAGTACCAGCCGATAGCATTGTCATAGATGCCAATTTATCAGATAATGATGATGCCGGCTCTGATACGGAGATGAACCAAGAATCAGAGACTACTGCGGCTGATGTTGATGCTGATGAATCGGATGATGATAATGCGTCAAGTGCTTCTGATGAAGTTGTCCTTATGAATGAACTGACTGAGGAGGAGAAGGCATTCCTTTGCCCACCGACAATGACTGTTAGAAAGGAGAAAACCCAAGCAGAGTCAGAGGTCACAGCTAAAAGCGCATCAGTAAAAAAACGCAATCAAGGTACAGTATTTTGTTAAGTAGCAACACATCCTCACTGTAATATCTTGGACTCTCTTAATCTCTCTTAATCTCTCATTGCATACGAGCCTGCCGAATAAATTCAATTGAGCTTCCTGCAATTTTGTATTTGGCGCACCTTTGTGTCATGCGGTTGAACAACTTTGCTGCTAAAATTTGCGTCAGAATGGGGATGGTCACTTAGAAAATGTCGCAATTTCTATTCTCAGCGAATGCGAAGAGCGGCAGATGGAATCAATCTGCAACATATTTTCCCTAGGTGGTTAATTTTTTCCCAAATGGGAATTTTTATATGCCAATGCCATGGCCTGCACACACTCTTTCGTGTAGTTATTTGTGTTGTGGAAGCCTTGTCAAAGATATTTGATAGTCGATTGTAATGCCTATTCTCAAAGTCTCAAATTCTGTTTATTTACTTGCATTTTCCCCGGTTTGTTGCCTTATAAGGCTTGTGGATATATTATGCGTTTGGTTTGGCGCGCCAGTAGCACATTTCTCTGATACAGAGGCGCTTGAAGCATTTGGCACGCTGGGACCTGTCGTGCCAGAAAATTTATTGCACACTAACTTGTAGGTGAAAGCTAAACTGAATGACACGAGGCGCACTTACTTTGAATGAATGAATTTATTTAGTTTGGCATGCTCGTATAACGCACACCTTAGTGCTCTCTTCTCATTGCAATCACACATGTTTGTGACCTGTGAGCTTTGTGTACAACCAATGTAGTGAGAAGCTGTCATTTCCCTGCTCACTTGCACAGGTACTTCATCCCTAATTGATTTCTCAATTCTTTTGACAGTTAATCATGACTACCACATTGTGGAGAGTCCGCAAGTGCTTTGTGTAGAAGCAGTATCATCCGGGGATGAAAGGGATACACCATCGCGCATGGTCAAGAAAAGCACAAAGAAACGGAAATCTCTTGAAGAAGATGAAAGCGCAAAAGGTGGACCGCCAAAGGTAATACTGCAAGCATGCTTTGTTTTACTTTGGTTCCTGAGCCTACTACTGATCAGCCCACTTTTCTAATCAAACAAGGAAATTTTTCCCTCTGATGTTTATGGCAGTTATTCTAGACACCAACTGTAATGGAAACCACGCATTCACGTAGAGTGAGATTGCTCTCAATTATTTCATGTTAACGTCTCTGCAAGGATGTCTGTTTGCTTCTTGAGAAGTGCATGTTGCTCTCATTTATCAATCTTCTCATTTCATTGGGAAGAGGGATTTGGTGGCATGCTAGAGTAATATCTATGCTCCACCCAGCAATCTATGGCAATTTGGTTAGCTGGACTAATCACGCAGAAACATTTGATATACTGCAGATATTAAGTTAAATGGCTTATTATGAAATCCTCGAATTACACAAGTGCAGTCCCTATCCACTTTGATATAATTATGAGCGAGTTGATGTGCCACATGAGATGGCGCAAGTAATAATTATTTAAAGTGCTTTTACTCATCTACAATCTGGCTGGAATTTGCCTTTATCCGAGATTCGTTACTTCTAAAATTGGCCAATTTCATGGTATAAGATGGCATGTTTGAGTTACAATGCGAGGTTGCCTCAAAAGTGAATAGATTTCTATGTAGCTTTCTCCCAGCCAGCAAACGGCAACAGCAAACTGTATCTCAATCCCAGAACATCCCCTTCGATAATGTGCTATCTTCCAGAGCAATTTACCTCAGACGTTTCTATTTAATTATTTTCTATCAAGATAAATTGTTACAGCTGTTGGTTGCAATGCCCATCATGTAGTGTAGATGTGTTGTGATGTTAGCTTCTTTGGATGCAGCTTATCTATAGTATTGATTGCTGCTTTGTGCCATTTTTCGGTTTTGTCACTTTGTCCTGTTTTGTTTTAATCCCAAGGCAAAGAAGAAACGTGATCATACCAAATTGAAAACAGGCGAACACTTTTATCAAACTGCTAATGTCAAGAACAGAAATCGCAACAAAAAGAAACAGTCAAATTTGACTAATAAGTCTGGACCTGGTAGTGGTCGAAAGAAAAACACGAAGAAAAGGCACAAAAATTAACCCAGTGTAGCATCTGGGGTCAATTATAATTAATATTCACTTAGCAGATCATGTAGAGGCCGAAGTCAAATTTATCTGGAAATGGCTTACTGTTTGTAAATATAATAATGGTCGGTTGTGATCAAACCACTTCTTACACTCAAAGAGAAATCCTTTATTTGGATATCAAATATAATTATTACTGTCAGACTTAAGTGAATGGAGTCACACTGCAGTGCTGATTCATTGACAGAAAGCAGTTATGACATAATGACATGCGAGTTTTAATGTCTAGTGTCTAGCCTGGATTGATGAACTCGCTGGATTGATGGCCTCCGACGGTGGACTTATCTACCTGCCGCCACACTCATTTTACAGACAGCCAACCGCGAACCCCTCCACCCCATCACCACCCAATGACACTCAGAGCGGGCGTGTAACATGGTCGCCAACGGGCTGGCAACAATGCCGGCTCATGACGAAATTCATCATCGTCTAGCCTGATTGTACAGTGTCTCTCTACTACAATATAACTCAACCAGAATTAATTGTTCTCTCTCATTTCTGTACGTATAAATATATGTATTTACTATTAATAGCGATATTAATACAATACTCGTATAGAAGGGATGTCGTCATGCACTAATACTACACGGTTTGTAAGTTTATACTGTAGGTCTAGTAAATTAATCGACGTGAGTTTCTTTTGTTTTCTTTTACGTATACAGTACAGTATAACAACATGCTGGTATTTGTGATAACTTCAAATTTATGGTAGTCGTTATAACGTCATTTAGGTATGTTTTGCACCGTCCGAAAATGAAAGATGGTCTCCATTTGAAGTTTGTTCAGTCTCGTTGCGACGCATCAACAAAAGAAACACGATCCCATCATAGAGTGACGTAGGTGTACGGGATTTGAACCGCTCAAGACAAGTCAACAGGTGTTTTCTGACGTCAAGAAGCGATCATGCCAGCACGTAGCGGTCACACTTTCAAAAAGATGACCAGACTCACCGCACACGAATAGAAAATGTTGCAATTGAATGGATCCATTGAACAGGTTTCGTAAGAAGTTCCTCTCATTACTCACATTTTCCCAACATTCACACACGCGTTATTTTACATTTTCGGTGCCTAAACATGATAATTATATTTGCGGTGTTGCAAGAACGAATCCAAGACATGGACAGATAGAAATTTCAAAAATTTTACGATTCTATCCCAGAGGAACATTTAGAAATAAAACGGATATCAAAGCAACTTCTAAATCAAGCGCCCAGGACGTTGAGCATAAAACGCCAAGACCTCGCGAGCAGCAAAGATCTTATGTACGAAATTCATTCAATTCAAAATCTTTTAACTTTGAAGGATTCCTCAAAGAACTACGAACGAAGTTAATTCTTTACCCCATATTGGGCTACATTGACCTGAATTTTTCTTTCCGTGGATGAATGGCGGACTGAATTTCCCAATCCAGGATAAGCTTACGTTTATCGCAACAAGTTCTTAGTACCGCACTGTTTATCAAAAGCCGCTCAACAAACACCTGGTTACCATGTGAACACCACCCCGTACATATTTTCACGATAAGGGCACGTACATTCGTGAGACCAAGGGTGGGACCACTATCGTAAAGGCGAAATTACTGTCCATTTCCATTGTTGCTATATAGCGGTTTAGCGGGTGTAGGGCGTGACGTCAGTGGGCGAGATTACCATGCGAGGAACCCATCACAGCTACCAACGATAAACACAAAGCGACGCCCTTAAATCCTGTCAACCTGGAAACAGCCGTCAAGTCAATGAGGTCAATCAATGTCAGGGCTGTTATTTTAATATTTTTCAAGTTATTGAAAATCACATTCGTGTGAATAGGCCGATTCAATGTCAAAGAATGATATTACATTACATTACATTTTCGCTCAATTCCTCATTCTACTTCGTCATTGGTCTATATCGCTAAGGAGTCACGTGAGATGTGCGCGCGAAATCTCTGTAATCAGTGGCACGAGAATTCTCACCACATGGGGTGAATCAATGCCAGAGCTTTTTTTCTCAAAATTTTCGCTTAATTCCTAATTCATGCAAAATAACACTGCGGTTGGGAGAGAGGATGATATAGGAAGTTTGGAAAGCGGAACGAAACCTGGTCGATCGTCTGTCCAGATATGATATCAGAGCCCCCGCTCATTAGCAGTTAGATAACTTTATCGGGCCTACGGGCACACAGTAAATGGCATAGCAGTCATATACGAAGTCGTTCTTCACACCAACACACACCCATGCAACAATTAGCAATCATGGTACCCTCCCCAATGTGTTCAGTATAAAGTAACCTATGACATAATTGTTTAACATAACTATTGTAAAACATCATTGTAAAATTTGCGGAAATACACTACAATCAATCAGCGACTCAAGTCCTTTTTCGCAGTTAGAGCCATCAATGCTAACAATTCTCTTTCCTTCAAATCTCGATCAGCATCGAGTATTTATACCTTTAAAAAAATTGTTAATGAAAATCTATCTTGCTATTTACTATTTGATTGTAATTTTACCTGTTCGCGGTGCTAAGAAATGCTTACAGGTTTTATGAACAGTATACATTACACATCAAATGCCACGCACATGCGTAATTCGCGTCACCAGTTAAACTGTACTAAGGACTGCTTATTATTTTGAGTTTGTTAGAGCTCAGAAATTAACTGCAATACTGTACCAACTCAGAAACTTCTTTTCTTCACAGCTTTGAAAGTAACCCCTTTCAGGATCGCTTCACCTAATGAAAAACATTTTGATTGCTTGCTCCTCAGTATCTGGAGCAGTAGAACTGTTGTAGGATGAATGTAACATCCAGCGAGAGGTAAATTTGCGTTTTTGTGGAAACCTCGTTGCTTTTGATTATAGGTGTCACAACTGCTGGCGGTACAAGTATTAATGGTAATTGTACGACGCACAGATCTGAATCTATCAAAAGCAGTAGAATACGAGCAACGAAGCAAACAGACAAACGTATGAGTCATCTACTATCTTAAAACATCAACGGCGACTTTCCAGCCAACTAAATAATATTCAGTACATATTAGATATGTATAGTCCGTAATTTCTGTACAAATCATCATTGGCCACTCGCGGGTGGAGATATTCGCTCGTCGTAGCAGCGAGACACGTTGGGGTGCCCTGCGGATCGTCGAAGAGCAGCAACCGTCAATGGCGTGAGACGCGCAGTGTGTCGGGGGGACTCAGGAGAGCGTTGCGAAGATCGACGACGAGAAGTCGTGATTCAGAAGTCTGAGAATGATCTACAACAGAAAAAGAGGATATTGTCAGACGAACAGTCATCAGCTAGTTGACAAGGAATCGGCAATCCAAGCAAATGATGCAGAGGGGGAAGGGCAAATATAACTCGAGCTAATGTCAGTGACTTGAAGACCTAACTGTAAACTTACGAAGGAGTTCACGATTTTGGCGCAACTCAGAATAACTGCACGCTTTCCAGACAATCAAGCACATTGGAACATACAGTTAACAACACTATCACTACATAGGACTTTTCAGTTTTGCTTCAAATTGCAGTAAATAACTCACCATTTAATGTGATCTTCAATGACCGCAGCGAGTTTCATTTTGTCAGACTAAAATTGAAAGAGAAAACAATGAAAGTCAAACATGAGCAAGAACCGTTAATCACAAGAATCTTCTCAGAAATGATTAAGGATGTGGAAATGATAACTTAATATGACTTACGATATTAATGAAACCGAAGTGCACCAATTCGTCGGCAAGATCAACCGCGGTGTCATCTAGCGAGAAGAAACAGCAAGGTTATTCAACAGCAATCAAGGTTTCCTGGTCAATATACTGTAAAGGTATGTTGTAGGTGCTGACAATTGAATAGAGGCAAGTAGATGTTATACAATTGTGGCAGATACGACGGAGGGTAGCCAGCCCTTCTGAAGGCTCGAGAGTACCGATTGCAAGAGAATGATGTTACGAAGTACAAGACATTGGCGGTCTGAGTACCGGCGTAAATGCTTGCTGAGACCGCCACAATACAAAGAAGCAAGCAGTAACAAAGTCAGTAATAAAGTAACACGCACCTGGTTGCACATCGCAATTCAGTTGACGATTCATCTTGTCGTCCATTTTTAATAATAATGTCATCTGAAACAACAAGCGGCATCAATCATGAGAATGAAACACCAGCAGCCGATGAAAAACAAAGTGTATATTGTTGAACTTTAGCCGGTGGAGACGATAAGCCGCGCATCTACTAATTCTACTTACATGTTTTCCACTGCCTTCTTCAAGATCCTTGACCGTACATTGTATCGTCGTTATCTGAATAAAACAATGGAGACGGGATATTAGAAACGCTGCCCACATCAATTACAAACAGGGCCGCGATAAGCCCACAAGACCGAAATTGTATTATTGCTCCATGTAATAATAATTGCCGCCAGAACTGTTACATAGTATCTATTGTAATCGGATCAGAATCAGCCATTTCTTACCAGTCTCGTCTCGACGGTATCTTGTTCTGGTCGTTGTGCGTCGCCGTCTTCTGGATTTTCAGGTGATTTCGGTCTGCAAAATGATGAACAAGGATTTAGAAACAGTTCATCGCAAACCATGAATATTCAAGGTATTGGAAAACAATGTTAAGTGTGTCTTCGTACCGTGATAAATTGAGTCGTGGTGGGTTTTCTTTCTTTTGTCGCGAATTTTCCATCCCAGTCAAGGGATGTAGTCCCGTTCTATTGAAAAACAAAAAACATAAAGGTCAACACGTGGCGAATTGAATCATACATACTACTAGGAAAATAGGAAAGAACATTATCATCAACTACTCAATAAAAGTACTCACTTGATTTCTTCCAAGAATTTTTCCAGTTCTAATGGTTGCACATTTGAATATCTGAAATAAAACAATTGTCAATTATAATTCTCGAAAGTAAGATCAATTTGCTATAATAAACATCGACGTAGCAGTAGCAACGGGAACCAGAACACGAGCGAGATATACAAATTAAACCAAGACATTGCAGAAACGTACGATGGGTCAGACAGAGCTGTCGAACAAAGAAATCCCTCAACAATTCACAACACTACGTACAGTCTAGCGATTTAGAAACCTAGGTCTAGAGCTTGAGAATTGGCCAATGTTTACTTATCCCAGCACCTATCCCACGCAAGGGTACAACAAGTAGGCAATGGTAGGCTACATAGGGGGTTTGGGGATATTTCATGCAAGGAAATCACTTCTGCCAGCCAAATCATGAGGCAGCACTTCAACACGGCTACTTCTGGGCATCTAAATTTAAATGCCAAATCCAGTGAATTCACTACACAAGTGGTAACAAGACCGCCTAGGCTGCATATTTCCGCTGTTTTGTAGTCAGCGAGAAATCGAGAGAATGTTTTGCAATTGGTGTAAAAGGAAAGAGCGTGTTGTTTTGAGTTGACGTGATCAAAACAGTAAACACACTCTTGCTGTAATAGGAAGGCCATCAACAGAAGTCCTAATTACGCAGATGAAATCCTAGATAGAGCTGTTCCAAGCACACGCAATCGCTCGCAAGGGAGATCATTAATATTTAGGAGGTGTATTTTATTGACACAGTCGCAAGTGAACTCAAGCACATCCCATTTCTTGGGCCGCACCAACTGCGTAGCACACAGCCACCGAATTGAACCCCCTGCAATGAAACGATATTGTGGGCTCGACCCAAAGGCTTGTTTGGGAATGTCCACATTTAGACCACAACCAAAGAAGCTGTGGCTTAGAATGACAATGCCCCGCAGAACGAAAATAAACCGACGAGGCACAACGGGAAAATTCCACGGCATCGTGGCACGTGGTGGGAACAAGAAGCCAAGATCGTACGTGCCGCATCGACAACCAGGAGATCGGATTATCACAACCTAAATCGCCGTTTCCAGATGATAATGCTACGACATTGCCTTCCTCCAACACGGTAAATCACCCAAAGATCAAACAAAAACACACAGAAAAACAGCCGGGTGGTGCACGTGAGAAGCAACACAGAGACACGATCGTCAAGGTGTGCACTTGGTGTACAAAGTAAAATAAATTAGTCATAACCTTGGTCATAACCACTGCCACAGCCACTAGCAACACAACACAAAGTGATCACAGGAAATTAATGACTGTCAACTCCCATAGTAAAGTTACGAGGACCAGTTTGTTGTGGCAACAGAAGACGGGTGTGAATCCGTTGCGTAATAACAACAGCAGACCGGCAACCCAAACCAAACATCGTAATTGGTCACAGACAATGCAACCGTCGCCAGTCAGGCAGCCCTCAAACGAGTGGTACGATGCACGTAATTACCGAGGGAAATTCCCAAGTTTGATTTTATTGCGATTGTTCAAATCGAAAGGAGAGGCTTTGTCTTGCGCGCTCGTTTCGTTCTCCACCCTTCAAACAGTTGTGAAACTGCATTCTCACATTATGCTTTGCTAAGACAATTGGAATAATGCCGACGAAAACATGCCGTGTAGCACAAACGACAAAACACAAAATCGAAAGCGCATAATGATGAGAAGTTTGCGAATCTAAGCAATAAACATGAGTTCGTGAATTCACTGCTCAAATACCGGCCGGCTGAACGAGAAGTCGCAGCAACAGTCAACCCAGAAAATGTTCACTCTTACAACACAGGTTCTTCCCAAATAGAGCTTTGTGCGACTTCTTGGATGTTTTGCACAATTACAGAAACTTCAGTGCGTTTTTGAACGACAGAAGGCAAGAGCAGTAACACGAATCATTTGCAAATGTTGACAGACGAAGATAATCACTGAGACAGCAAGCAAGAAATATGATTGTAGAAATGTAAAAGAAACTTCATTGGAGAAGCTCTGCATGTGCTGTGGTTGTGAATGCGAAAGGCAAAGGCTGTGGTTATGAATGCGAAAGGCAAAGGCCTTGAAGTTGATATGACTGACACAGAGATCGTACAATAACGGAGCAGACGACAAGCAGCGATCAGTAAAAACACAGAGCAGCAAGAAGCTGGCGATAAAGCGAGGCACACAGCAGTTTCCGGCAATAGACAGTTCTTGTTCAGACCGAGAGAAAGTTGTTTCCTCTTCAGATCATGACTCACAACACCTAGATACAGTTTTCATTGTTGTCGAAACATCGCACAAAGCAAAGGATAGCAAACCCTATCGTAACACCAGAAATAAAGACACAATAATATTAATATCCTTGCCTGTCGCTGTTAGTTGATGCCACGTAAAATACTGTATCGTCCATTGTTGCATGTGTTTTCGGTAACGTTTGTGATGTACACGATTTTCCAAGAGCGACCAAACAGCCGGCTGTACCTGTCTGATGCTTGCGCGATCTGACCACGTTCTCCGAAAAGCGGGAGAATATCAAAACACTAGTAAAAATACTCAAACAATCGTGCTATTGGTTTAGGGCGAGTTCCGTTCTATCGCGCCTGCTCATTGTTACGCACGTCAATCACACGGTTGCCAAGCAACAATCAATAAAAGGACCAGTCACAATGGCTATCACGAAGACGTCAGGACAAAGATGTGACGCACGCGTTGACAGTGCTCTCTTTCATAACCCAGCTAGATCCAGTCAGAGACGAATCAAGCACTACCATGATTGGGCAAGTTCGCGTGAATGCACGAAGTGATGGAAACAAAAAGATCTGAAGCAGGGAGTGCAAGACACAAAAGTGCAATGACAACAATGACGCGCGTCGGATCAAGGTGTCGAGGGTGTCACCGTATAGCATTCAGGTGCCTAGTGAGATGCAAACTGAAAACCATTGTCACAAACTGCCGCAAAATGCTGACAGCCTCACGCAATCGCTTCTCTCGTTTGCAAGTAAACAAACTCAATGCACGCTCACAACAGACGAAATCACGTTCGTCAGATCATACTACGGTCCAAAGTAAACATAAAATAAGGCTCACGTTTCTGCACCAGCTGGTCGTGCTCAAGAGGAAAACAGCAGAGACGTCAGCCCTGTATTTAGCGGCTAAAGACGTGTGATACCAGGCAGGGGCAGGTGCCTCCCGCTGCTCTAGTCACGGAGCCCGCCGCAAAACGCAACACTGCAACAAGAACGGGCACCAGTTGCCTAAAAATAGATGTGTGTCGCGACTGAATTAGAAAGTGGCACCTTGTTGGTCTTGTTTTCATTGCAACTCATTCAATCATACACAGCGTGAACACGAAACTGCATCGTAAGACCGGTCTTGTTTGCAACTTTGCAAATCAGCTGTGGCAAAACAAATGAAAACATAATTCGACGCGCCCTCGACAATGTCCAATGCTAAGTGCATGGACGATTGTAAACAGTTCCAATTTTGACATTTATTTTCTCAAGTTTTCAAGAAATAAAAAGAACTTCCACAGGCAAATGTCGTTATAACGGATATCCTATTATATCAGATGTCGCAAATTGCAAGGCAGCAAAGCCAAAAACCAACAATCGACAGGTTGTTAACGACGTCAATCACGGAATCGTGCAAATGTAAGGCGGTTCTTGACAGAGCGGAAAGTTTGCTTTGCAACAACGTAATAGAGAATGTTATGAAACGCCAAGTAGGCTACTTGAAAGAAGATTTCCAATGGCAGCGAAGTATGAATGGGGAAATATGTAAATTCGGCTCAAAAATTAAGTCGATACGATGTAACAATTCAGAAATTGAAATCAGGTTTCCATAATAAACAAAAACATCATTTAATCACAATTGCTAAACGACACGACATGTCTTACTTGAATTGGACTCCTTCCCTTCCATCCGTGTGGATGATTTCAGCCAAAACGCGGTCTGGCTCTGGCGACTCTATGTTTTCTGGCTGCGGAGCTGTAAAAACACCGCAAGACATGAGACGGTGGGACAGATCGCAGCAGCAGGCGAGAGACGAAGGGCAGAATAAACGCCGCTGAGTGGAAACAATTCGCAACAAGATGACGAAAACACGTGGAAAAACGCGGGAAAACTCACGATTGCAGTCGACTATGCAATGCCCGCTCAGAACTTTCAAGATGTACACCTGTTCGGAAATTACAGACAAACAACATGACGTATCGCTGCTGGTATTAGAGATCATCATACACGGCATGAAATGACTCCAGAAGGTGGACGGGCTAAACCCGAGTCGTACATCCAAATAGAATCGAAATCCACTCATCGTCAAACATGTAAAAACGCATTTTATAGCAAAAGAAAAATATTATCGATTGGATGACTGAATCTGCTGCAGTAAATCTGCATTTTGGTGTCCGTAAATTTGAAAATGGAAACTTTATTTAATCTCGAGTTTAATCAATTTTTTTACGACTGATATTTCGACAGACCTCGGTCTTCCTCTATTGCACTACTTCCTTACAAAGGAACACACTAAGGAACAAACTACTGAGCAACTACCCGCATCCACCCACTCGTTGGTTTCCGATAGAGCCAGGCCGATAGCGAACAGGCCATTTTGCATGAGTCATCCACGATGCTCGCATTTTAATACAGCCGAAAGAGAGTCTACGTGGCATCACAGGCAGGTGAATTGTTGTAGAAATAGCTCTTACAAGGCAGAATTTACACCGTCATCTAGATTATGTCCACGGCTGTGATACTGTCCAATGCTAGACTAACGCAATTCGCTCATATAAGTTGATATAACTGACACCGATCAATGCCATTGGTCCTTTCCGTTTACTTTGAACCCGCATCCCCTCTTGATGTTAAATTAGTCATTATTCGACTCAAACGAGTTAAGATTACACTGGTATTCTCAAGCTTCTCCACCGTTCATTGCATCGGCATTTCATAATACAAAAGAGAAATCGATTTGACCAGTTACAGTAGGAGGTGCAGCTTCTTACACCGATTTCATTCCACCATGATTAGATATATCGAAGTGATTGCACCGGATTGCATCAGTAATTTGCTCTACAAAAGAAGTTTACCCAACTGTAATTTGCTTACTACAATACCGCCCGGGTTTCAATTGACCATTCTTCCATCGAACAAAACGTGTTTTCAAATCGGGCAAACAAACAGTCCATGCCAATAAGTTAATGGCGTCACAGCTCGAGGGAGCTCGCGCAATTAGAGCAAATTCTCACAAGCAGCGCGTCATCGGGTGTTTACCTCAAGCAGGAAAGGATGCAGTAACAGGTTGTGCACCGTCGGCCTTCTGGCTGGGTCGTGCTGTAAGCATTGTCGTATGAAGTCCTGCAAGCAAAAACAAAAAATTCAGGCGCAATGCCACACATCAACAACCTCTAACGAGGCTTAACATGCATAAAACATGAGAACAAAAATCAACCACGATTCACATGACCATGAGAACAGCTGATACGAAAACAGATGACTTCCATGAGTCCATGTAAATGCATAGACGACAAAGTAGTATAAGTTATGCCTTATACATTTTAGTACTTATGATCTACAAAATAACAACACTTGGTTTTACATACAATATTTTAAGCAATATTAACAACAACAAAAATAGCAGAAGAATTACATTTTGCGGATTTGATTGGCCAAGATTAAACAGGGCAGGACCAGCTAGTTAGCAGAGAGAAAGTTGAGCTTTAGCAGCATGTACTTATTGATAGGTTCTTTTAACGCCAAGTTGACTTGAATATGTTGTCAGATGCAGCATTAAAGTATAATTATAGTAGCGTTCCTGGAGATGTCGCCTCTACGCGGTAGGAACACCCAGATTCCTCGGACAAACGACATCAATTATCCTCCATACGAATAACATTACTACAATTATAGTAGCTTAGAATCAAATAATAAAAATAGGCACATCTGTGGAATGGACTTCCCTCTGCGATCAAGGAAGTGGATGATCATGTCGAAGGGAGTTAGAGGCTTAGACTTGTTCCTGTTTTTTTTATATATATAATTCAAATTATTTATATAATATTTACCCTCTATATATTGTTTATTGTTGATATTAGCAATCTTGAATTTTGTTGTAACATGTATCAAATTGTATCTGCTCCGTGGAAAAAAGCTTTCGTAAGCTTATCGGATTCCAGAATAAATGATGATCATGATAATAGCGGTGTAGTCTGTGGTGAACTGTCTTCGACCTTCAAATGCAATCGAAGAAACAATTTGCTGGACTCAAAGTCCTTCACACAGTCATTAGACGCAGTGATATGCATGCATTCAAGTAGCTGTCATTCATGCATGGATTATCATCAGAGCCTATTTGTTATTTGAAACAATTAGAAGCAAATGTTAATCTTTCGAAATGTTATAAACCATTTTAGTGTGTATACAAGTGCAAGTCTTTCTTGTTGTACTTGCATAACAAATATATCTATGTTTTTTTTCAGCAGGCTTTGACAAATAAATTAAAATAAAAAATCCATCTATACACTGTTGTAACTTCATCATTATCATTATCCTTTACTTTACAAATACAGTAAACAACTCAACATTATCCAGAGAATGTGACATGTGAATAATTTGGTAACATTTCGCTTTCGTATTCATTGTTTCGTATGATGCATTACACGTTTAGTTTGCGCGTCGTCTTCGTCGATTCCATTGGTATATATACCAAGCATGTTCTGCCCTATGAACAATTGCATTGTAAGTTACGGATAATCAGAAGTCACTCGCACACGTGCTCAAGTATTCTTTCCAGTCGCATGACCATCAAATGTCAGGACATCGCACCACTACTAAGCACTGTCTTTCAGCCCATGTAAACCGCTTATAAGCAGCTCAAAACTTATGAAACATAAGTCAAAGTAGAACGTGCCACAAACACCATACAAAGCCAGCAATAGACCAGCAACAAAGCAAACACGGATAGCCCCACCCCCTCATCGCGCACGTGGCACAGCCGAAGGTCATGCGTGGTTACGTAACGTAAAGTGTAAGCCGCTTACAGTATATGCAAATTAAGACAATAGAGCGAAGAATAATTGTATTGACTGTTTGAGAAAATAAAGAAAAGTTGAAATCTATGTTATACGATAAATACAAAGATGAACAAGAATCTGCTGTTACGTTCTTAAACAATTACACATCACCCATTAAAAATTACAGCAGGCATCACGTGTCTGTTGAGTGCACTCCTGATCCCACAAAGCCGGGTTGCGCAATGTTTGCGCAGCTATTACATTGATAGACAACGTATATCCGACCCCTCCTAGCATCTAACTTAGAAAACACACCTACTCAAGGACATCAAGATCTTGGAAAAAAGTATCCAGGGGAAGTTTACAGTAAGGCTGTTCGTCCTGTGCCTCAGCAAAACGCCTTCCTACGAAGGAGACAGCAAGTTCTCACCTTTTTGCTTGAGTTACGTAGGATCATGTGTTGTGTATGACAGTTCATAGAATTGTTTTCTCTCTTGTTCATATGAAATGTTGCGATAAATTTGTTATCTTGTGTCAGACTTCTATTTTTGAACACTCCAAGAAACTCAATCAATTCTTCGTTCAGTGTAAGTAATTTACAGTAGTTCCTATGTTTGACCGTCAAATATATTATTGACATGCTTTGACAAATAAATAAATCAAGTAATAAAAGATAACGAAAGCAACGAACAACAATTCTATCCTGTATCTGCCTGTCATGGTATTTATCATGCAAAATATAGAAAATCCAAAACAGCGTGTGGTACTCACTCGCTGTCCACTGCTTTCTAGTTTTTCAACACAAGCATCAATTGATTCAGTGGTGACGGGCGAACCGCTTTCAGATAATTCTAATGAAGCCATCTGAGATACAAAAAGGAACATGGATTATAACATGAAAAAATGTCAACTTAGATATCCAAGCTCAGAAAACTAAGAAACGGCAAATCGTGCCTGGACAGCGTTAGCCACCGATGCAAAACTGCATCGAGCATGTGAGAACCACCACACTCTACATCAATAGTTTTTCTAAGCTGACAAACATGTCGCCCTGGGATGCTCCAGGCTTCATAGAGGAAAGCACAAAAGCCACGAATAGCATCCTCTATCTCGATGCTCTTTGTGTCCCACAGTGGGGCTACAATCTTCCCCATATGAAGGAAGAAGATACAGTCAAACCTGTATTAGCGGTCAACTCTATAGAGCAGTCACCTATGTATAAAGGCCACTCTTCATAACCCCAAAATGACCATTTCTAGGGAAATCAACCTGGACAGAAAGGCCACCTGTCTATAAAGGTCATTTTCCTCGGGTCCAAAAGGTGACCATTATACACAGGTTTCACTGTACCCAGCTACAAGTACTAGCACACATTGCATTTGCAACCCCGGAAGACATGAGGGGCATTCTTTCATTCACAGATAAGTGAATTTAAATGTTTTTGGAATATTTCAGTGGGAGTGTCTCTACTACCTGTTTCTCCTCTTCAAGCACCTTGGAGATTGCATTGGGTGGTAACAGATCTATATGCCATTTCAACTGCTAATAAATATATTTTATCCATAAGTAAATGCTGCTCCCACCAAACTAAGCCAATGCCAAATAACTTAAACTATGGTGATGAGTTTAACTAGCATATATTTAACGTCCTGTTTGCAAGACAGACGGATGATCCCTCTGCCGTGTAAACTAAATGCTGAAGAAAAATGTAGGGGAATCATCCTACTAACATGCATCATCCCCCTCCTTGTAAACAGGGTCTAAATCGCTAACGGATATAAGTTTTACACAAAAAGCATTAGGAAAGTTATACAGTACTTCACAATTGAATGGGTTAAAAGTCCAGTATCGGGACAGTCAGTCTTCAGGAAATGCGCTTCTCAGTTCTAGTACTCCTATTTTCCACATTCTCTTGTCACGCAACTGATCGCTCAAAACAACCAATTCATAATAATCTTCATTCAACGTTTTGCTCAAGGTCATAACATATAATATTATTAGAGTGTTGATCAAAAGCTGTAACATAACATCATCATCATCATCATCATTTATTCAGATTATCCATTCAGATACAAGTTCTGTTTTTCATGGAGCTGAGTTCACAGACTAATACATCATAATAAAATATTTTTGTTGCTTTTTTACCTAAAATGTTCTTTGATAATTGAGTTGAATCTGGCCCCACTAGCAATCGACTTCATTTGCGATGGCAGACCGTTCCATAGACGACAGTTTGATTTAATGCTATTGGCAGCCATTTGAACTCAACTGAATATGTTTCCCAGGTAACATAGCCATGAATATAGAATTATAGAAGCTGGTATATAAATCCAAAATACAAGCAGTGCCAAAACAGTTCAATAAACATTTTTAAGAATAATAATTTAACTACATTTAAAGTTGTTAGTTACAGCACAAACGAATAGACCAAAGCCATTCGTCTATTTGGCATTGTCTTGCTCACCTCCAAGGCAACCATCCCAAATGAATAAATGTCCGAAGAACACTGCACCACATGCCCAGGTATACCTGGCAAAATATGCAACAAATGTGTTACGCTATTAAAGGAAAGGCATGAATATCAAAGTGTGAAATTACTAGAGTAATCAAGAGTGGCTCACATTAATCCGGTGTCAAACAACCATGATAAAACGTACAGTTGAAGACATTTTCCTTTAGGACAACACACAAACCACGAGATGGTCAGTTCAAAACATGTCATCTCATGATAACTATGAAGTATGGGCTTGATTCGTTCTGGGAGAGAGGAGCTGTGATTGTCAAACATTTCAGAAACATGCTAGCCGGTGCCAACACTCAAATTAAAACTTAAATTTGAAGAACGAACATTGGAAGGATTTCTGCAAGCGGGTGGCTCTTTCATCATTATGCCATCTCTAGAATTAATCGAAGATGAAGATGTATGCGGTTTCAAAATTCACACAGTCAAGTAAAGCATTAATAATGTAAACAAGTTAGAGAGAAGAAACAGAATAATCATAGCAATGCGGAGTAGTGGCCTGGGCATATCGGAGCACCTCTAAACTGGCTTCAGCAATATTGCATAATCGTTACCCATACAAGTCAGAAATAAAAGAAATTACAAATGTGTCAAATTGATAATGTTAGCAATGTACTAAGTGCATAATAAGTGCATAAGTATAAAGATCGTAGAAAGGAACAGAAAGATTAAGATTCTAATTTTCAGTCTAGCATTATACTGTGCCAAAAGATGCTTCATGGATATCAACTCTAACAAATATTATAGCATGTCGAAAGATCTTATTGTCATCCTTTTATTTACCAAATATTCATGTTTAAATTAGAAAGTTAAAGTAGTTGTTCAAGCGTATGTTTTGCTATGCTTTCTATGCGTCTCTCTCACACATGTCTGCATGATGCAATCCAAACACATTAGCCATGGTGTTTAGTCCTTTAAGTTTCTCACAACATTATTTGTGGCTGATAAAAGTACTATATAAATCTTCCATTGTATGTTCAAAAATTTATTGGATATGCCAAGCATGCCAAGGAAAGGACTAAGCAGCCGCTGCATGACGTCCTGCGCTGGCAACCAATGGCTTTGCATCGACAGGGGTTTGCCCAAACAGCTACTTATTTTAATATGCTCTGTCAACATAATACTGATAGTAATTTTAGCCTTGTACACAACAGAAGCCTTAAACATCTTTTTCTGATAAAGTTGCTGTACGTAAACGGAGGAACGGGCTGTTCATGTAACAACACCGCATTAAATGATGATGATGATGATGATGAATTGTAGGTCATATAAATGTGACAAAACTAATTGTGTTGTTTAAGCTTGTGCATAATGACAGTGAAAGGATGAGTCAATTACTTAATTAATAGACATACAATGTGACAATGTGATATTACTTATGAGAGAGATCACATAGCTGTCAATAAGCATAATGGGTTATTGAATGACCACAGTATTGTGGAATGTATACAATAGCAAATTTAAAATTCAGCAGTAAATAATAGTCATTGAAGAAATCAGGTTTGGAATTAAGCCGAAACAGTGCGGCTATTTTCCAGACAGAACCTTAACCCTTGTCCTGCTATTGACGTGTAAACACGATTTCGAAACAAGTCAAAAGTAGCAACATATAATCAATCAGAGAGTTAGTCCCTAGTGATCAACCGATAAGCAATCGATAAAGCGACAATGGTTAACTTTCATGATGTGATCAATCATGGAATGATATCAAAATTTCAAATTTGCAACTTTTCCCTTCATTTTCAGTAAATTAATCACTGCAGTGGTGAAATAACCTTACTTTCAGCTATCAGAAAGATGCTCAGATCACAAGTACGACAAATGGTACAGGAAATAATAAGACAATTCACAGGTCTCCTATAAATGCTCTACAAACGCCAAAGCAAACACCATCACACAAGATAAAAGGTTAGTAATCACAAACAACAAATTGTAGCTTGGATCCAGAAAGTAAACATCTGTTTCGGGGATTTTTGTAGGATAAGAAATGTTGAGTTAAACAGGGTTAGTCAAAATGGGAAAGCCAGTTTCAAAGGGCTTACCGTAGTTGGAAGATGACAACGCAGTGAATAATGATTCCCCATCTGGGATAAAATGCAATAAGTTCTGATTACAAACAATAACTGTTCTCTGGAAATAAATAAATCGCAAGGTTTGTTCATTTGTTATTTAGAATTTGTTGTTTCGCGGTCAGATCATAGCTCATTCATAACCTTCGAAATTGAACAGAGTGTGGTGGCAGCTTGGTACTAGTCTGGTTTCTGTCTTATAAAGCCTATGGTATTCCCAAGGTGCTGCATTTCCTGGCATAGCCCTCTCCGTTGCAATTTGGAACATTGGCTGAAGGAGGAAATCACAGTTATCGCAAACGACACAGGAAAAAACGTGGCACAAACATCATCTCTAACGTGCTAACCAATTGACACACAACATAAATCTTGTTCACAACATCCCAAAACAGTTTTTATTCAACTGGGTTGCTTAACGAATGTTGACATCCTAATGAAGAATTTAAGTCCTTTTATTAGTAGATTTAATCCAAACCGAAAACAACAGCAGGCGATTACAGTGAGGTCACATTACAAAGTTTAAACTTTGTCAATATTTTTAGCAAACTACGATTAACATTTGCTCAAGAAATAGAGTTTAGCCCGAGATCGGATTCTTTTAATGTATTCATCCGCAAAATCAGAATAAAAATGTATAACTGCAGTGCATTTGTGCATAGTAAAAAAAACAAACAATAATATTAACACTTAAAATAAAAACTGTCTTGTATTTATGAAGGAAACAGCGCTGCAGCCAGCATTCATTGTTAAAAGTGTGTGAAATGATGGAAAAAAGGATGAAAAAAATAATATGCAAATTTTAGTTTATAAGGATAGCCTTTGGGAAGAGAATGCTGGTCATTATAGACAGAAAACATAGAAACTAAGGCTGCACAGATCAATAAAAAGTTGTTAATTTACATGCCTATTCAAGAATAATAGTGAGCAAACACTGGCAATTTGGAGGCCAATTCACAATGTTTGGTTGAGAATAATTTTGAGGTGTTATTTGAAGGGTAAAGGTGAACCAAACTTTGTGATCTGTTCTAGTTTGGCTTTTGCCCAAAAGCCTTCTCCAGCACTGAAATGAGTGTCACAAAGAATATAAGTTCCGAGATTCTGTGTTTGATCAACATTTGATTCCATTGCCAAAATTTGGCATTATAACACCGATTTGTTTTGGTTTTCCATTGATCATCCAAAGAAATGATGATAGATTCGCAAGAAATTAGTTTGATGGTCACATAATACCCAATTCTGAGAATGTTTTCATGAAACCATAAATATATGCATTACGATGCACGTAGCAAGTCAAATCCAAAATTGATAATCTTTGGATGATGTCAGTCACATCAAAGGTCAAAGCAGATTTCACAAGAGCTGATGTTCACTGCTTCAGTTAAAATCTCCAAGAAGTTCATTCTTCAAGTTTCATTGTATTTATGGATTGCACTAAAAGCGTATGAGAACTGTTCGTACACATTTATAATAGCATGCATAAGCAAACACACATTATGGCACAGGGAAACAAACAAATGACAAATGACAAATCAAAGAGATATTGATAAATAATTACCGTATTCTGGAGCAATAAAATGCATATTTCTTGATTCCTGGCGAAAGGTTTTCACATGATTATGGATTGCATCTGGGGCAACTGAATAGAGAACAAAAAAATCCATTGCAAGGATATAAACAGTCTACAAAGAATGCATTGGCACAGATATTGGCATTTTGCGAAAGTAAATTAAAACAAGCATTGTACATTGAGCTGAGGTGTACTGTCTTCAAATTTTGCTGCATATTTCTCATACTTAGATTCCCCATTGTTGCCAAGGACACAGCAGGGTGGTATTGTATGGTGGTGTATTGAATGTTGCTTTGTTTTTCTACAGTTGCTGTTGTGCCTCCGTCGTGATTGGTTGTCCTTTGTTCTTCGTCGCTGTTGTTATTGAACTGTTTAGTAGTCACTTTTAAGCTACTGTGTGTCAGTATTACCTTGTTCAGTTCTATTTGTAAATATTTAATTCTATACCAACTTATATATTTTCCTATGATGTATTATGATGATGCCATTCCCATGTATCCGCTCCGTGAAAAAAACATTAAGTTGCTTATCGGATATCAGAATAAATGATGATGATGGTGTTACTTTGTCAACAACCGCGCCTGACAGTGATTTATGGCGTAGTTTATGTAGTAAGTGCATTAACAGGAAGAGGGACGGCCTCTTCATGTAGAGGACCGTCTATATTATTATTATTACATGGTGCTGACAAGCTGATGTCAACATTGCCAATTTCACCATGCCATGCAGTTAGCCAAAAGAAAACTTCGAACCATGTCTGATCTTGTAAACACCTAGTGTTACTAATTGTGGCATCCCGTAGCGGCGGCCA
Source organism: Calvadosia cruxmelitensis (assembly GCA_900245855.1). Classification (NCBI taxonomy): domain Eukaryota; kingdom Metazoa; phylum Cnidaria; class Staurozoa; order Stauromedusae; family Kishinouyeidae; genus Calvadosia; species Calvadosia cruxmelitensis. Next base: position 3,227 of record OFHS01000090.1, on the reverse strand, counting down.
GTATATCTTGTTTTAAAATGCAGTGCAGCCTACCGAACAGGGGTTGCAAGTAGTAAACAGAAAATTTCAAACGGTACAAGATTAACTCTGGATGTATTTAAACTGTTCAACTCTGATCATTGTGGATTGGAGCCGCAGAATTTTACAGAAGTAAGCAGATACTTGCACAAGCAGTTTGATAGATCACTGCCATCTATCTACCTTACACGACTTGTGTCCTTTCCGCTCAGTTTTGTATCAGCAAACAGTGATTTAGCCAATTTAGATCAAATTTAAATAATAATCATATCAAAATAATGTCAGCTAGAAGCAAAACAATGTCTGAACGACTATGTGTCTTATGTGATCACCCTTGAGTAGTCTCAATTATATCTTTCAATAATGCAATTTACTTCCAGATACAAAGCGACCAATTCTGTTGAGAGACCATTTTCCCCTGGGTGTTCCTGGCAGCTTTCACTACTTTGCTTGTCAACTTGAACTTGTTTAACGGTAGGATCATCTGCACGGGCGTCAAGCAGACAGCCACTCAGATCTCTTTGTCAGTCACTATAAACATTTTGTATACCACATTGCTGTTCTCTATAATCTGTGCTTTTGAGCCTTCGGAAAAGTCAACTACGCTCTGGCATATCCGTCACAATTGTACATGTCAACATCATCAACTTGCTCGTTTTCTTATCAAAGCCTACATCATACATCTTCTAAAATACTAACCTGTACCAATCTTCATCAGACCATTATGCTGAATAAATATGGTGTCACAGTTGAGGTTGCCATGAACTATAGGTGGATCACAGCCATGAAGGTAGCTAAATGGAATAAAAATGGTTAAGTTAATTCCATTAACAGTAATCACAACCTACAACCCATGTTGAAAACAATGCCATTCAATCTAGTATTGCTATGGAGATGATTAATCCACCGATAGCAATTCTCATAGTTTAGTTATGTAGATCACGTGTGTTGAGATTATGTACATCAATCATATCAGAAATATGCGAAGGCTAAACAGCTTTGATTGCTAGTTGGTCATTTTGAATGACAGCAATAGAATATGGGAGTACCGTATATTCCTATGCATAAACTGATCTCAAGTATAAGCCGACCCCAGTTATCCTCCTTAACTTTGCAGTTTAAGCACATTTAATATACTATAAAAAATTTGGTGCTATAATTTCGGTTATGTATGGTAACATACAGTAAGTAATGTTTAGGAATTTAAATCACGAACGAGCTTAAATAAGTTGTATCAAAATATTTTAGTTTGTAGTAAAGAGCGACATGAGAGAAAAGAGCAAAGCTGAAATATCATAGGAAGCTGCACCAGAATAAAGGTATACCGATTGCACATGTCATCACCAAAGTCCGTAACTTCATGTTATTACTTTTAGCTTGCATCTATGCAGCTTTGCAGCTTTTTCGTTTAGGAAAATCACACAAAATAAGTAATTGCAGTTGTTGCCAGAAGTAACAGCGTAGGAACTTGTTGCAGACATTCTTGTGTTTTCAGCGTCATGATTTGTCTGTCCGGTTTGTGCATTTTTTGCAGTGAACCCAGAGCTCTGAGAGAACAGCAGTAGATGTAAGGATTAGTGCCTTCACATTGCTTTAATAATCGACAACGACCTTTGAAATGAAGCATTGATAAATAGCAAGTAGAATTATCAATTTTGTACTATAAAAAATTGCTATGTTTGCCAAAAGTACCCTTCTAATTATTGATATTTGGTCAATATAATAAATCGTCACTGTATTT
>OFHS01000089.1:36733-63366 GCA_900245855.1 Calvadosia cruxmelitensis | reverse complement strand
ACGTTTCGTTTTCTAAAATGTTGCTGATATTTGAAGTAGAAAACTGTATACAACATTCCATTCAATAGCAAGGGATTAAAACAATTCTGAAGCCCTGAAAATGATTACAAAAAATGTGTAATCTGGATTTCCAAACATAGCTCTCGGCCAACCAGATTTAAAAAAACCAAACTGATCTCCTGTGATGCAAATTACCTGCTTGTGGCATTCATTTTTGTCGCTGCAACCGTCCTGTTCTTTGTTCCTTCATTTGTGCGGTTCTCAATGTCCACATATGTGCTGACGGGTAAGACTTTGAGGCCTTGTGCATAGAAGCCTTTCTTGGGATTCAATCTCACTTTCAAGCCCCCTTTCTTTGTTGATGGGTTAAGCAAATCACGGACTTTTTCATTGTATATCTCCAACATGCTAAATTGCACCTTGAAATAAATAAAAATTTGCCAAATGTGATATTTGAGTCAGATGTCAAGTAGAATATCCAAAATCAAATTCTACAGTAGAAGAGCTCAAAGTTATGAGAATTTCTTTCTCGATACGAGAGTTGATCAGTACATTAGCAGCATTCATTGTTATAGATCAGAACAATTAATCTACATATAGAAGTAGTGTCACGGCATACATCCATCATTAGTCCCGTCATCAAAAATTTGGGCTGAGGGAATATTGTGCCAGAAATGTTAGAATTAACTATGATAACCTGTAAGTCGATGGTTCGGTGCGAGGGAGACAGAGACGACAACATTGCGAGTGGCTCCTCGCCAAGAACTTTGAGCACACTAAATAATATTCGGCAAAACACGATACTATATATTTACAACGCATGACCTTTACAAAACTACCGCTGACACACGTTGACACCAAAACAATCCAACACTTAGGCATATGATAATGTGACACCACAACACTTGACACTTCCTATGACACCACAGACATACATAACCTGTGAACCGTAAACGAATTGGTTAAGTGTTTTCTGAGAAAACATCCTCCAAATATCTCCTGATTTTAACTTATTTCAGTTGACGTGATTTTCAAATTATTTAGCCCCTGCTAGAGCAAATGTGATGAAGAATAGATACCTCGTAAGCAGCTTCTATTCCTTCTTCTTTCTTCTTCTTGATTCCTTCAAACAGCTCCTCACAAAACCGAGGCACAATCCCTGCAGGCATGAAATAAGTACAGTGAAACTTGTCTATAATGGTCACCTCTTGGACCAGGAGAAAATGACAGTTAAAGACAGGTGGCCTTTCTGTCCAGGTTGATTTCTATAGAATGTGTCATTTTGGCATTGTGAAAAGTGGCCTTTATACACAGGTGGCTGCTCTATAGAGGTGATCGCTAATACAGGTTTGATTGTAATACGTAGCCAAGAAGATACCAGCATCATAGCCATTAGAGACACTTAGGGTTGGCTAAACGTCTCCTGGATCATATTGTTCCACTCTAGCAACTTTAGTGTCCACTCGGCCATATCGCTAAACTAGTCACAATATGATTGGTTAACTCTTAAAAAGCACTATTTTTAAAGATTTTTCAAAAACATTGGTAGTGAGTTGTAGCTTAAAAGACTCATTAAATGGGCTGTCACAACGAGTTACGAGGTCAGTTGTTCAATCATGGCTCTCCCTTTTTCATAGAAGAATAAACGTTGGTGAGAAAATTTAACTGGAGAGTAGTTTATTACAATTTTATACAATTATAAACAATCATTAATTATAATTATAGTCTACAATTTTATGATTTTTTGAAATTATGTACTTTATATGTAGGTACTGTAAATGTATTGAAGAGCAGTGCATATTGCTTGATTGACAACAATGTAATGAATATAATATCAAATGCTTACATCACCAAAACGCTAATTTACATGTCTTGCGCAACAAAGAAACAACAGAGAAAACAACTACGCATTTACACAAGTCCTGTCCATAGCGACGAATAATCAACCGCCACAGCATCATAAATAAATAAAAAGTTTGAATTATAAGTTACAAATTAAAAATAATTAGTGTAAATTTATGATAAATAATAAATTAGAATTGTAAATTATAAATTTAATATCTTATAAACTACATATTTTATATGATGATCTTGTCACCTTTATTGACACCATATCCCACAACAGACCAAGATTTCCCAGATCCCGTTTGGCCGTACGCAAAGAGTGAGGTGTTGTATCCATTCCATGCATTTTCAAGAACACCTTTGCCAATATCTTCAAACAGCTCTTTCTGTAAAAGAATTCAAAAATGTAATAGATAAGAAGGTATAAACAGTAGTGTTTTACTGTTCTTTAAATATATATAGAAATAGATTTATTATAAAAACATTTACAAAATCTGCATAGATCTGTATATTTCACAAAATAATGTCTGTCTGTTTGTTTGTATGTATCGTATGTATGACAGTCTGTTCAAAACCCAGCACCTGCTGCTTATTAGAAAGTATGGATTTGGCTAGCTCTGGGAAAAAAACAAGGCTTTAGTTATGCACGGTTTTTTAAAACCATTGCTGAATTTTATAAACGGCAAGCATTGTACATGCAAAACCTCAGCTTACAAATAAATATTTTCTAAAACAGTTTGAGATATTCAGTGTTATGTATACTTAGCGTGCACTTTATATCTTCAGAGACCATCAGCACCTTCACTTCAACACTTTTGGCAATGCCCCTTTAAATCTTTATCATAACTTAATCCTATACACACTTTCCTGGATATTCAATCAATGGATTCTAAGGTAGATATCAATGGACAAGCGCAGATGTTGAGCTGAAATCTACAATTTTGGCAGCCAAAGAAGAATCCTTGAAATTGACCATCATTGACAAGAGTACGTTTCATTGACGTTTCAAACAAAGCATTTTCTGGCGTCTTTATCTGTAGGGGAGACAAACGCACTTATATACGGACATGCAATAGGACTGTACATAGCGGATTGAGTTATATACCAAACACGGCAGATATGAAATGAACCCAAATGGTCTTTTCCGCAGGGAACGCGTTCGTGTTTACAGGTGGTTATTTTATCATTTCAATGAATCTGTCGTGTAAAGGCTCCTTTACCTGTCCAGCGTATCCTGTGTTGTCGTTGGCTGGTGCAAAATAACCATCTTCCAGTTTCGTTCCACCGTCGTGTGACCAATAGCTATAGTCAAAAGTAAAAGGACGCACGTCTGCTTCGTCTTCTGGGTTCGAAATGGTCGTTGTTGGTCCAGACATCTTGATGATGCATTTAGCGTCTCTCTTTCTTTCTCGACCATTCTGATTGATTCATTCGTCAAATCCAATAACAATATTTGCCACAAATTATGAGATTTAAGTTTAAGTGTTGGTAATAAGATAGTATAGCTATTTAGGTCGATAAAACACAGGCAATGCGATTCTCCTTTAGAAACATCTGCTTTCCAACGAATGAAGCGCAATAGCGGATATCTCTTACTCATTTGATAAATCAAAGAAAATTCCGATGCCGTTTCACAGATAGTTATGGATTGATAACGCTAAGGTACATAAAATATTCAGCACCCAATTCACGATAATTTACTACAGAAAAAACAGCCGCTTCGGCTAACAGAGCGAGAAATAATTCAACTAAAAGTGAAAATGTTTTGAAAAGATACGAATGGTCGCACTCTTACAGCAACACGAACACTTTCCTCGCTATCTCCCATCTTATCCTTTGCTAGAGCGGACTCCGTACGCAAAGCCAGAAGATTCGATTTTATTCCCGCCGACGTTCTGCGATTATTCAAGAAGAGAACGAAATGCAAAATTCTATCGTCCGCCTCGTGGCTTTGCGCGCCTTCTGTTAGAATGAAACCATTTTGTTGGGAAGTAAACAGAAGCGGATTCCAAGGAGCAACCAATCAGATGCTGAGTTTGATTGTTATTGTTACCTTGTAGTCATGGTTTCTAACTTGCAAGGCTGAAATGAGGCGCAATATCGCTAAAGGACATGCCAGAGGATAGTAACATGGCAATGAGAACACGGCATTTAACTTAGGTTGTTTGCTATAATAAATGCATACACTATGTTCAATCATCCGCATGTGGAGACTTTAGAAAATAAATATCGTCTCTGGGTCGTTCTTGTTTAAAAATTCGAGTTAAAAAGGTGTCTTCCGGACTAATCGACCCTCTTCCAGTTCTCAACAGGCAGACTTTAAGAACGCTTCTCCACACAGACAGTAACATATTATCTAATTATGCAAGGCCAATTTGAAGACGAAAGAAACTCGTCTTTTGCGTATGTAAAGTACTTTACTCTTTTCGGACAGGTGTACGCCACAACGTCGACGCGGCAAAACAAGAGGTCGTTTTCGCGTTGAGGCCTCAACCCTAATTCAACGATGCAATGCCAATAGTCGAAATTTGGTTGAGGTTCCGATCAAAACTCAACTTTTCGGAATTTCATATTTTCCCGCTCATGGTCCACACAGCGAACCTGGTTTCGGATGCCGCAACCAGGCAACTCATTCATGCGCCAGCCAATCAAGTTAGAGAATGATGTGATAGCGTCAATCAAACCTTGGACTGGCAAAAACATCGAAGTCTTTGCAGTAGATAGTTCAAGTATTCACATTTATAGAAGTAGTTTTGACTTTTGAATTCTACTACAGAAGCTGTTGTTGAGGGCCTTCGATCAGACAAGACAGGTGGCTCTAGTTCACGCAGAATACCATTTTCTCCCATAATAATGCTTTGAGAATTCAAATAATAGCCCCTTGCTTCTAATTCAATAAAGGATCGCTCATAATTTATACCTCCTGTTTTTATGGAAGATAATCCAAAAGTTGCACAATTTTATTTTGCAGTCAACATCCGGATATAGTCGAGACTGGGAGAGAGAAACTAACCCAACCCCAGAAACGTCTACATCTGCATACGATTTACAGAAGCCGGAATAACACCTAATAATCGGACAGAAATTTCATTCTGCATAACGTTAACACACTGTCTATCAAACGCATTACTGAATGTGTCTATAGGCAGCCTGCACCAGTGTCTGACTCCCTTATATTCAGCCTTACGATTGTGATATAAGTAGGAAATATCTCTAGAAGAAGTTAGGCTATATTCTATATTTGTAAATTAACTTGATTATTCTACTAGTATGTTCTTTCTATTGTAAACTATAACCCATTGGTGTATTTTCAATCGTTTAGTGTAATAGTATGTCTTTTGAAAAAGGCAGTCAAAAACGGTTTCCGTAACCGTTAGCGTTGTCAAAATTTGGCTTCTCCAACCCAGGGGGTAGATAACGAGGGTTAGTTTTTTTAGCCCTTAGATGTTTATTTATAAATAGTTCGTAAATAGAATGTAATTTTAGAGGTATTTTTTAATTGAAGATATTATTGCATTTGTATTTAAGATTAAGTTTTATTTATTTATTTCTGACCTTGTATTGTTTTACGAGCGTTTCCTTAAGCGCGCGTCAGTTTTATAACGATGTAACGATTGAGTATATAGTGATAACGATTTATATAACTAATATTCATAACTTGGCATCGTTACGACAACGGCAGACAAGAAGCCCAGACAGTCACCATAGTTACAACGATATAGTGAAGCTCAGGTATAACTTTTTTTTTTGAACTCTATATAATATATTTGTTTCAATCTTACAGCAAGAATTTAAAAGAATAATGAAAAGACAGTATGTAAAAGATAGCTAAAAGGTACTAAATTAAAGAATATGCTACGTGAAATACCTAAAAACCTAACTAATTATTCAGTCAACCATGAGGCAATCGGTATAACTTGGCCCAGGCTGCTAGCCTTCACGCAGACCCTGCAGAATTATATTTATTTCTCAACAAAATTGTAATGTGTTGGACTTTGTCCGAGACTAAGGCGATGCATGCTGAATTTAAAGACGTCTACATATAAAGTACTTAAAGACAGCGGTATGATTTGAGAAATAGACTAGAGATATAGATTATTCTATTTATTATTTAGAATCATTATCTATTTTATGGTACATCATTAAGCCATGTAAAACAGGCATATAAGAAAAAACAGTAATTATGATTTGTATTTAAATAAAGTTGCGTTTTTAAAGCATTCGTTTTCGTTTCCGAAGTGTATAATGGTTGACGTTAATACTCATAGCGTTTTGGACATCGACAATTCTCCTGGTGACGAATTTATTATAAATTGTGAAAAAAATTTAAAAACTTTTATAATTGTTTGATCAATTACAACAGCCGATACAGAAATCGAGTTGATTGAATGCACATTATACGAACGCAAACAGATACTTAGTACTCATCCGACTTGAAACTTGGCTCAAATTGCTTCGCTCCAAGCTCTCTCATCTATCCAAGTAATAAAAATTACTAAAAAGTCCAGCTCTTTACTTACCGTTCAGAGTTGTTCTTAAGAATAACAATTCATCTAATACAGCCAGCAGTAAAGTTTGACTGAAGGCACCGTCAATTTTTGGCCTTTACAAAGCATCCCCGAGTTTCAAGTCGATGCGTCGCTACGGTTCTTGGTAACAGTCCAAAGGAGAGATATGAAAATGATTGAAAATATAAAAAAATTAATTCAGTCAATTAAATAAAGGCATGAATTGTAGCATTTGATAGTTATGATAAAATCTTGGAACAATTCCATGCCCGCTGAACTGAAGTCGATGTCATCATTCAAAACATTCAAGACTAAATCAAAACAACAACTATTCGATGCAAAAAATTAACAAATTCCATCCATTCAGCTAAAGAGGTGTAAATAAATCTGGTAAATACAAACCTAGTTTTTGAATTTATTATTATTTATACAGTATTGTATGTTATAGGATAATCGTAGGAAATTTGTGTAGCAAGATGTATTTTTTATAGCTCCATGCAAAAAAGCATGTAAATGTTTATTGGATTCTGAATAAAACTCTAAACTCAGTGAAATTTTCAACATGGAAACCAAGGCAAAGAGTGTGGTATTTTTGCTATCATGTTCGCTATCCAGAATTTTAGGAGGGAATGGACTGGGAAAGCCACTAATATTTTGGCTGGGAAGGTCCTCTCTCAATGAAAAAGAAATCGCTGCTTATTGACCAGGCTTGGTCCCAATGCATGCCGGGATGCATTGTTTTATTGAGTTGTAATCGACACATTTGACAGCCAATAACAATCACTGAAACTAACAGTGATAGACATTAGACAGGAATACGAATGAATGTATTTCATTTTCACTAAAGCCATTCCAAATGACATTACACGTGGCAGAGGTCAAATCATGGGTCAAACCCACCTGTATCCCGAAATGCATCGGGATTTGCGCTTGACCAATTGAAGTAGCAAAAACCTTACTGTAACGATCTCAGCTCGAGAGCGATTTAGTTGTCTAAAATTTTCTAAACCCAATTAAAAGTGTCTTGGAAATTTTGGGCCATCCTATGCAGGGAATCATGCTAACCTTCAGAAACCTTTATCATTTGTTATGTGTAATGTATAATTGGTTACTTGGTGTTGTTTCAAAAGAGTCATATTATATGCCTAAGGGTACCCAATGTAGCAGGAGGGCACTCTGTGTTGCTCCAGGGCGGCCAGGTTCACGCATCCGCTGTCTGGGTCTAGAGGAGTCATCAAATGGAAACATTAATGCTTGAATTTGAAATCTGACACGGGTGATATTTTCGTGGTTTTTCTATCCATGATGATTAAAAATGGTGTTCAGTTACCGTCGAGCTCGTCCTGAAGGTGTGGTTTCCTGTGAATAGCCTTCTGGCGAGTGGACATTTGGTCCTCAGGGTGAAGTGTTCTCTGCTGTTGGGCGCTGACACCGTCTGGTATTTGTTACAGCACCGCCGTGAGGAACTGTCAAACGGGTGAAGCGCTCCGGGGTATAAAGCCATCACTGCGACCGGGCGTGTTTACATCGTCAAGGCAGTCACTCGTTGGATGCGGCGCTGTGAGGTGGCATTAGCTTGGTCGATCTTATTCCCTTGTCTCTGTCGGTAAAGACGGCAGACAGTGTGAGAAGATGGCCGTTGCTATGCAAAAGCTTCTTGTTTTCATCTTAGCTGTTTCTTTCGTCCGATGTCAAGGTGAGATTGTGCAGTTTGCTGCAACAAATGGAACTAGACCGTCTTTTGAAAACTACCTCCGCTATTCAAATTCAACAAACAACTATTATACACACTAGCTGACGTAATTTGTCAATTTGCTAATGAATCATCTTGTTTTCAATTGTAAGATAAAATGTACTTTATTCCTGCTGTAATTTTGTTGCGATTCAATCTACGGAGTTATTGAACAGCAAGGGTCGTCTTGTCTGGATTTAGCCCCGCGGGTGTTTTTGGCGGGGAGCGACTCTCGTTCCACCATGCTTCAGGCCATTTGCTGACACGAGATGAAATCCTTACCGTTAAATAAATTACCATGTGTGTATGTAGCAGGATTGCTTCCCTTGTTGAGTGCAAAATTCCTTCACATATCTTTAGTGAAGATATTTGCTAAGGTTTGCTGCAAAGCGGCGTCACTTTGCGTCGCCCAAGCGTCCGCTGTATTTGCACATGGTTTGCTCGAGGGCTTTCATCAAAATGAAAACTGAAGAAGGAAAATTGCGACTATAGCTATGCTATTCCCTTGACACGATATCGTTAGCTTGAAATTGTTTCCAATCCAATGTTATTTCATTCGTCAGCGCAATATCATTGGTTGCTTCCTGCAGTGAAATGTCCCCTCTTTTGTTCCATAGATGTCTTCAAAGTGTTGTACATTTTATCGCTCAACTTTCCAGCAAGAAAATAAATTTATAACAAAGTAGCGTGAGAAATGACCAAATTGAGTCGGTTGTTGTGATTCGACATTTTCAACGCTTTCTAGAAGCGGTCCCACCTTTGGGTGCAAATTTGTCGACTGCTTCGTTGCCTATGCGTGATTTCCTGTTGGCAATCAAAAGAAACGCTTTCTCGTGTCGTATCGATAAGGAAGTCATGTTGCCTTTTCTAAACTTTGAACCATAATTTTGCACGCAATAATATCCTCTTTTTCAAATGTGCATTTTCATTTTTTTCAATAATTTATTGCATCGATGTAGACTGTTTTCCCCATGCGATAAATTATCTCAGTTTTGTGCCAGTTCCTTTCCATTGGAAAGTCATTATTTAGACCGCTGAAACAAATGATGCAGAATAGCCGGATCATGATGCAGATGTATTTTCTCATTAGAACCAAACTATAAATGCCCAAAAACAGTTCTGGAGAAAATAACAATTTCACCGTGGTTTTGGATTTGGTTATAAATGTGACTTTTAGTTGAATTTAATACGCTGAAACATCTCTTGAAATATAAAATCTTTATTATGTACTTTTAATATTTTCATATTTATTCAATTGTAAGATAACTTTTCACTGTCCATTAGGCATTAATGAAGACGACAGTTAGCAATGAGATGTTATGCCACACAATTAAAAATGTCAATTTGCTTAGGCCAACATCTTCCAGGAAGTGTATCAATCTTCATCAAATATTTTCATTGAATATCAATAATTATATCATATTTACAAAAACGTTTTTCCAGAAACTTTATTTTCATTTGTCTTTACTTGTTTTCTTGTTTTTTTTTGTTTGTTTTGTCTGGTGGGACTTGAACAAAATGTCGATATCCGAGAGCAGCAGTTGTTTTGTTTATAATGTAAACACCTTTTGTTTATCTAACATTAATACTGATCATCAGATTTTATCATGTTGCCTCTTTTTGGAGGAAACACCCTTTAGTATTAGTCTCCTTTTGGTAGCTTATGCAAAAGATGTCTGGTATAATTATGTACAATGGAGACCAAGTGACATGTTTTGTTTTGTTTATTGATAACACTCTTGTGATAATTAGGCAAGGGCTTTTGTACTGTTCGTTTTAGTTGTTAGTTTGCAATTTATACTATTTCTTGCAAGTATGCAGCCGCAGTATAAGATATAGGTGGGCAAATAAAATGCTTTTTTTTTAATACATCATCATTTTTACGTTGCTTTTGCTCTTACATTTTCTCATTTCTTTTCAAATTTGTTCTTTTCTGTTGCATGTTTATCATCAAATCAGACGAGCTTGAGGTAAGCAATAAAATCAATAGACATTATTTTGGTTTCTCCTTTTTATGTGCAGCCAAAGTAGTTTTGTGGCTTGTTTTAACTTCATTTTTCTTCTGTGGCAGGGCATTTCTGCAGATGATCTGAAAGGTGCCAAGGGCGAGAAAGGAGGGATTGGCGATATTGTAAGTTTTTTATTGATTAGTTGTTGAACTGGATTATCAATACATTCAAGAGGAATTTAATTTTCAAGTCCTCAGCAGGTTTATTTAGCAAAGGACAATAAAGGATCCGTAAATTCCTCCAAATTATGGTCAAGCTTTAAAATCTTTTTTACGCTAAACAGAAGGTAGCATGGCGACCTTTGGTGCTATAAACTAAACCCCTCTAGAATTTGAATGAAAATTCAAAATATTTTCATCAAGTTTTAATAAGAAGACCTGTGAAGGTTTTAATAAGAAGACCTGTGAAGAAAGTTGATCTTGCAAGATTTTCACAAATACAACACAATCTTGAAACCATTTCCACAAGGTTTTCTGTAATATTGATGAATTCAGAATTTTCATCATGGTTCAGTTCCAATTTAACAAGATTTTGATAGAAATTTATGTATTTCACTTTTCATAGAGGTGTGCCTGAACTTTGAAGCTTAACCCTTGTCCTGCAATTGACGCGTATACACGTAATCAAAACAAGTCAATAGTTGCAACATATAACCAATCAGATAGTTAATCCCTAGCGATAAACCAATCAGCAATCGATAAAGCAACAGTAAGTCTTCATGTAACTAGTTTTATGAGCAGGATAAGGGTTAATTTCCTAATAATGCATACTTTATTGTTTTACAGGGAGGCGCTGGCATCAGGGGAGGAGATGGCTCCGATGGCGGTCTTGGACCAGAGGTACGTCTTGTGCCAGTATTCAGTGATTTCATTTCCTCTCAGGGTCTTTGACCATTCGTTTTGAAGTATAGAAAAAAGATCTAGATGGAATTTTAGGCAATAAAATGATCGGATTGGAGTGTAACGCTGCAAATTGTATTTTTCTCTCAAATAGGGTCCCGACGGAGATGCAGGTCCTGATGGAGATGAAGGAGAAGCAGGTCCACCTGGCCCACCTGGTCCACCGGGATCAAACAGAACGGTACGTCGTACTTGATGTTTCAGGCAATGATTAATCATCAATCGATCAATAGTCTATGCATTAGACCATTTGAGATGCATTCATTTTGACAATGTAAATAATCTACATTGCTATGCAAGTCTTTTTAAATTTTTATTGTTACGCCGCATTCATTTTAACCATATTTTGAAGTTGCCATTATTTAAACCTCCTTGCAAGCGTATACAGTAGTATATTGATTTAGCCATCAGGAATTAATATTTTCAATTAAATGGAAGAAGACGACGACGACAATGATGATGATGATGATGATGACCATATATGCAGCAGAACTTTAATGTATTTCCTTGAATTCTCTTTTACTGAATCACTATAATTATTTGTAGGTTCACCAATTTAATTCCATTCTTTCGTTAGTAAGTAAGAAATTGTTTTCACACTACGAACTTGAAACGAGTCAAAACTTCAAGAATGATGAAAAAATGCAAGAAAAGACAAATACATTGACATTTGACAATGCATCGTTTTTCCTGAATAATAGAAATCAAATTCAAATCTATGTTACCGAAACTCGAAAATGTGCGTTTTGCATCATTTTAAGACGTGTGAATGTGATAAATGCTTGCGCTTCTGATAACGTTATAAAACAGGCTTTTGATAAATTTAGAACTAATGAAAGCTTCTCATAGAGGCAAGGATCACAGTTAAAGCAACGGATTGTTAGAACAAATAATTTATCAAACAATTAACTTATTAATGGATTGAGCCCAGCTTCTATATCGTATCATCCAGACAAATTTAAGACGTGGTTTGTGCATTTTCAATTGCAGATTGTGAAGACACAAGTGCCTGGTCCACCGGTTAGTATCACTGTCTAATGTCTAGCACTCTTTCAGATTTCTGATTTTCTTTGTCCAGTCAAACCTGCATTGACAACCACCTTTATAGAGCTGCCACCTGTGTATAAAGGCCACTCTTCTTAACTCCAAAATAACATTTGCTATAGAAATTAATCTGGACAGAAAGGTCACCTGTCTATAAAGGCCTTTTTGCCAGGTCCAAAAGGTGACTTTATAGACGGGTTTCACTGTACAGTCAAAGAGGTATTAGCAGTCACCATTATAGAGCAGCCACGTGTGTATAAAGGCCACTCTTTGTAACCCTTAATTGACACTTTCTATAGAATGCAACCTGGATAGAAAGGCCACCTGTCTATAAAGGTCATTTTCCTCGGGCCCAAAATCCCAAAGGTGACCATTATAGACAGGTTTCACTGTACTGATATTCATGTGTGCTTGCTTTCTTCAGGGTCCTGCAGGTACTGCCGGTAACGATGGTGATGCAGGTCCAAAGGTAGGCCAGTTATTTTCACTGTTAGTACATTAATAACTTGCATGATTTTCATTCTAAGACAGTAACATGATACATGTGATTTCAAAATGTTTCACCTCTAAATTTTACTCCTTTAGCTTTGACAAGACAAAAAGTCTTTAAGCATAGGATTCAGTGCAATGCAGATGTCTTCAAGTTGCAAATTCTATAGTGGTGCAATTAATAGTGTTAGAAATTCTTTGACAGTCTGGGTACAATGGCGACGTGCAGTAACGAAGAGGCAATTTGATCTTGTTGCAATGGTGCTGACCACAAGATAGACTTGATGATTTTAGGAAAGAGTATTCAGCTTGCAAATGGTCATCAGAAAAGTCTACAAGTTATGTAACTAAACCTCAACCATGAGCAGCTAGAACATACTATCAACAATGGAACAATTCGCAATATGCAATATATTAACCGAGTGATATTGTTTCTGCTGTGTTTATCGTTATGTTTTGGAACATGTTCTATAAAGCTATTGATTTCATCACGCAGGGATTTGCTGGAGAAGCAGGCGAAGATGGTCGCCTTGGAGAGCGCGGTCAACCTGTAAGCTCATCGAGATCATTGATCTTTGTTTCCACAGCATTTGAATTGTAAACGGCAGCTGATTTTCTTGACAATTCAATTTCTAGGGCCCACCTGGTCTTGCTGGTCCAGGCGGACCCCCCGGCAAAGCAGGCAAGAATGGCACGAAAGGAGAGCTCGGACGACAAGGACAGAGCGGCCCACAAGGAGGACCTGTAAGTTCACTAAGCAATCTACAGATTTTTCATTTTCCTTTGAGGAAAATCACGTGAAATAGTGAATTTTGAAGGATTTTCACCCTTGCAAATCTACAATATAGTCTTCAAAATGAACAGACAGGTTTCACACAATGTGGCAAATTCAAATTGCTTCATAGTCCATTTTCAAGTTCACTTGCTTTTTACAGGAAACTTGACATATATCTCTGTTCATAAAGTTTTCTTGTGATTGCATTGTTGGACAGTGAAATCCGTGTTTGACGTCACATGCCTATGGCTTTCACATTCTAAAAGTGTTGTTCTTGGGCAACGGACAATGTGTCGGACATATTATATTGAATGACCTGTACATAAAGGCCACCTGTCTCTAAAAGCCAGTATGTGGATACCGTTGATACATGCTATGCCATGTCTTTAGGTAATAGTATGTCATTGATGCTCAGCACAAATCCAATGACGTAATGAGGCAGGTCAGTGAACAGATTACTTGGAAGTTCCTATGAAAGTCAGTTTACATCCCCTTCCATGAAATCATCGACTGCATTCAGGCTGTTTACACCTTCTCCTAAATTTATGACTTATTGGTGCCAAACAGCAAATACTCAGCGTCACATTGTTTATTGATTGTAGGGTCTACCTGGTCCCGCAGGAAGCCGAGGTAAGAAAGGAATGAAGGGTGATTCTGGTTCCCTTGGCTACAAAGGAATGAAAGGAGATGCTGGAAAGAACGGAGAAGACGTAAGTTTCTTAGGGCATGGAGTTATGACGTTATTACAGCCAAACATCGATTCGCAGCAACCAAACGGATACTTGCAGCAGCTAAAGGCTGATCTACTATAAAAACATTCATAATATCATCAATCTTCGGTAATCAATCATATGACGATCCATTTAGTAGCTGTGTTCTTCAGACTATTGCTGTATTTAATGGTCTTTGTCAACGATCACATAACTAACTTCAAATACTAGCAGCAGATTGCATCGGTACTTATGGAGTGTAAATAAAACTTCCTGGACTTTTCATGAAATCAAAAATGGTTTTCACATTCTACCGATTTAGCGGCGGAAGACCGGAGAGACAACCTTTTAGATGCGGAATGGAACTTGCATAGCTGCGGAAAGAAAGTAAACACTAAATAGCTGTGTCAAATTAGCTGCTGCAAATTACCTCTCTAGGTGCTGCAAAAATCTTTATTCTTTACTTAGTGGTTTGTGATAGTGAAAGATCAATAGCCCTTGTCAATAGACAGCGTTGTAAGGAATACATGTTGTACAGTAAATATAATATGAAACAATAAAGATAAATATGAGTTATAAATAGAAATTGTATTCATCTATTGAATGTCTCCTGACGTGAATAGTTCTGGTTTTGAAACATGCACGTGATTATGCGATCAGTTACCAAATGTTGCAAAGATAAATGGTTGTGAATTTTGCGATTTTGTCTTGTTTCCAGGGTGAGGTAGGCCTCGCAGGGCAAAAGGGAACAGTTGGTTTACAGGTACGACTACAAACTATGTTTCTCTTCTTTATTTAGTTTCCAGAATAATCCCTGTGTAAATTAATTAACATTGTTTTCGTGTTATTTCCAGGGACCAAATGGCACTACAGGATACCGAGGTCCACCTGGTCCTCAAGGGCCAACAGTAAGTAATTTGCATGATAATAAACATATTGTCTTATTTGTTAATTTATATTTGAATGAATGATATTGATGTTATGATTGTTTGCGTAGGGAGAAATGGGTGAAGCTGGTGTCGACGGACCTGCTGGTCCAAGAGGCCCCCGCGGTCAAGAAGGAACTCGTGGTAGAATGGGACAATCAGGTGCAGCTGGAGGCCCTGGCGAACAAGGACCTGTTGGTCTCATTGGACCCAGAGTAGGTTGCTTTGTTTCATCGGCAATTATTTCACTTGTGTATTGGTAAACAAGTAATCTTGTTCGAAGTCTGTTGAACCAGAGCATATTTTCCTGTGTTCATTTAAATATTCACCGCCTTTCTTCAACCCGTGTTCATTGATTGTTCTTTTTGATAGGGTGAAAGGGGATATGCAGGAGCAACTGGATCGGCTGGAGACCCTGGACAAATGGTAAGTTATTAGGCTTTCAAAGTATCCATTATCTTTTACTAGCTAGCACTGGATCTGAGCATAACAACAAGTCTCTCATTTAGGGTCAACCTGGCGAGGAAGGTGGAATTGGAGCTCGTGGACAACGGGTGAGTCAATGAATATCTATTATTGATAATATGCAATCTTTTTTCCCCCTTGTTTTAGGACCTAGTCCTGTTTGCTGATCGATTTGTTTTGATTTCGCTAACACTCGCTTGCTTTTGTTTAGGGTAATCCAGGCCCTCCAGGATTGCGTGGCATCAGTGGTGGACCTGGTCTAACCGTAAGTTTGACATATTGAGTGAGTCCTTTTGTACACACATTTTGAGCATATTTTATATCGATTGCTTTTATTTGACAGGGTTTGGTTGGAAATCCCGGTGCTCCAGGACAACAAGGATCTCAAGTATGTCAACATGACCACTTTAGTTTACAGTTTCAGTTGACTTTGTGTCGATTGTGCGACATATTTCGCTTGTTGACACATTTCAATTCTAGTGGTAATTATCTCTTGCCTTCAACAGGGAGAAGCAGGTCCACCTGGTACCCTTGGAGCTCCCGGAGAGGGTGGTATTAAGGTAAGTGCTAATTCTTAAATTTTCAACTTTGACTAACTCTGTGCTAATACATGGATTGCCATGTACTTATATGAAACTTCTGTGCTATAGCAAAGTGTCTAATTTCCAATATTGAATGTAAGAGGCAGAATTTGTGTTGTGTGCTTGTGAGGGCTGATGGTCTAATTGGCAAGGCGCTTGACTCCGGAGCCAGGGGATGCAGGTTCAAATCCCAGCTCGGTCCAAAAATATTATTTAAGTTTTACACTGAGTAATTATTTATTGCTAAATATTAATTGGTCGAACTGCTAATTAGTGCGAATGGTTGATTAGAATCCACAATTGAATGTAGGCCACTATTTGTAATAGAATGTGGTCAAGCAGCTTGTATTTTAAGAGTACCGTTTTCAATCAATTCAGGGCACTGTTTGTTTGCTTTTCAATTAGCTTTGTTTCTTGCTCATTAAATTGACCATTATTGAAAATTCTTGTTTTCATTTTAAATAACTATCTAGCCATTTTGATTGATAGGGTCGACGTGGCTTGCGAGGGGCAACTGGACAAGCTGGAAGCCAAGGAGAAACTGTAAGTCATTTGACGATACATATTTTTGTTTTTATTGATTTCCTTTTTAAGGTGTTGCTTAATTATTATTTTTATTCTAAATTTGTCATTATAGGGAAGTTCTGGACGAACCGGACAACCGGGACCACCAGGACCTGCTGGAGAGTCAGTGAGTAATTCTTCATCTGTTTCTGAATGCTACTTTGTTGTTATTTTCAATGTTCCTGCTTGCTACTTTTCATCCCTTTGAAAGAATGGTTTTACTGAGTCTTATGGAGACAGAGACTGTACCAGAGAGTCTACTATATTTAACTGTCTTTAAGTCGGTCTATTGTAAATGCCAAATGAGCGATTTTTGTCAAATCTGCGGCTATAGTGCATTTAAATGGTGTCTCAAAGCAGCACTCTTGTACAAACTGTGGTGGCAATTTAAGATGAATAATTTGATGCTAAAGATTAGGTTTTTACATTGGTAGTATACCGTACGTCTCAGACAAGGAGACATAGAGGCACGCTACTTTACTGACACTACTTTACTGCTCTCTTGGTCTCATTACCTATAGGAAATGCAACATTTTCCCTAAAGTAATCCTCTTTAGTCTTCTATGCGATTAAGTTAATATTGTGGACGTACTAGTTTTGTATATAAAATTGATTGCTTTTAGAATAGGTCTCCTAACGCTATGAACTGAAATTGTGTGAAATCCATGTAAGAATCAATCTTGTATTTTTTCAAATTCACATGATTTTTCACACAGTTTCTCAGACAGTGTTTGTTATTTCATATCATTTTTCACACGATACTTCCATTTTGTATGATTTTTCTGGGTTCATGGCGTATGATGAGGTATTTTCTATCTTGTTTATACTCATCGTCAATTGTTGATGTTTTTAGGGGCAACAAGGACCAAGTGGTGCCCCCGGATTACCTGGTTTCATGGGTATCAAGGGACACAAGGGAATGAGGGGATTTAATGGTCCTGAAGGAGAGAAAGGAGATGAGGTATTACTGATTAATTGCTGTTTGGATGCGAATGCTTTGACACTCCGACCAACACGGTTGTGGTTGTGTGTTGCAGGTTCCTTATTTTGAATTGCTTTTTCGTAGGGTGAAGCTGGCTCCACAGGTAGTCGAGGATCACCAGGACCACAGGTAAGCAATGTCCCAAAGTTGCCATTTGTTTGTAAACACCACATAGCATATCGTCAATATTGTCCGCGAAACTGCACACGTTGCTTGAATGTAAACAGTGATGGTATTTTCTGGCTCTGCATCGCAAAATTTGGCATGCAATCAAGGCTAACTCTAGTGGCTATATTAGAAACTATTAATTTAATGATAGCGCAAAACGGAAACTTGACTTTAAGAAGAAATCAGCCCCAATGGTGATTGCTGTAGGCAACCAGTTGAGAATTTGTTTGGTTTAACATTATATGAGATTGAGAATACAGTCGAATCTATTCTTCTAAGTGACTAATAGAAATGGTCTCTTGCATAAGTGGTCACTCAGAGCAATTAAATTGCATTTTGTGAGCTTTTGAAGTTAGCCTCTCAATACAGGTTAAACCGTTTAAACAAGTTGGACTGTATTATTAATAACTATCCAAATTCAAAATCATTGAACCAACTTTATCATTTATACCACAGTGATTATGTAACTGACAATTTTTTGATATGGTAGCATCCTATATCTATCATAGCTGTTTAATAAACATGATTAGCCGCACACATAGTTTTCAAATGATGATGACTTGAAACTTTATTTCGTTAACTTGAAAATCTATAGCTTTTAGTATTTACTGCCATACTCTTGAACTGTCCTATTCTCCTATGCCAGGGACCTTCGGGACGTGCTGGCGAAGCTGGTGCCAATGGAAAAGACGGTGCACAGGTTAGTAAGTCTACTGATTTAAAGTGACCTTTCGTATTGTCATTACAAGCTACTCGTATCCTGGAGCTCTTTATGATTTTTTATTTTATTTATCGTAGGGACAACGTGGTAAAGACGGTGAACCAGGACCTGCTGGGCCCCCGGTAAGGAACAGCAAGTTGCGTTATCATCCCACCCCAAACGAACATGATCTGTGGAGCACATTTATATCAACAAAATGTTTGGAATTTTTATGGTAGGGAACGCCAGGACGTCCTGGTGGACAAGGTGACATGGGAGCAAAGGGAGACATTGGTTTTCCCGGCAGTTCAGGAGAACCTGGCTTTGATGGTCAATCAGGAGAAAAGGTAACATGAACGATCAATCATTTTAATATCCTGAAAGACATTTAATTTTCTCTTCCACTCTTTGTTTATGCCGCTCTTTATTGATTTAGGGAGAGCGTGGATTGAGCGGAGCTCCGGGATCAACAGGAGCAGTCGGCCGAGATGTAAGTGCATCCGAGTCTGTTATTATTACCTTGCTCGTTTGGCAACCGATTCTATTGCATTTACCAATTGCAGTGCTCGTGAAAGACGGTTTGTGATTTGCTGATTTGAATACTCTGAATATATTTATAATTTAACAATTAAAACACATAGAAAGCAAATTCCAAACACAGGAGCAGTTGCCAGGTTCTGCAACTCGAATTGACCATGTTACCTGATTGCAAATGCATAGGAGAAGTTCCAGACTTTATGCCCCACAAGGTTTTATTAGTTCACATTTTTGAAGATATCTTCGTTGTGTGTGATGCAACTTTTTTATGTCAGTCGCGATGTATATTCCATGAATAGCTGCTGGTATTTGGAATGCTTGGTGCACATCTGTTGCTATTTCTGTCTTCTTCCCACTGATTCAACTTTTATATTTTATTTTAGGGAGAACGCGGTGAACCAGGTCCACAAGGAATCCAAGGATCACAAGGAGTACCGGTAAGCACTTCTTCATAAGAAAGAATATTGATCACCAAGACTCTTCATCACCATCGGATGAAACATTGGAGTTGCGCCCAAGTCCAAATAATGTCACTAGTTACAATTTAGCATTATCGATTCCCAATTTAGTGACCTTATGAAAGTTTCAATCTCCAACGGTCTTTGTTTGTTGTATCAGCTTTCGCAGGCAAGTTTGATATGTAAATGAGAAATGTACAATTGCAAGTAATTCAGTTACCCCCATAGTTTCACAGAATGTCTGAAGACTTTACCGTTTAGATATAGATTAATCGATGTTGTTTGCTGGCCTTCTAGACTGCTTTGTTGTAATTTGCAGGGACCAGCTGGATTGCCCGGTCCACAAGGAAGATCTGGAAAAGATGGAGTCAGGGTGAGTCTCGACTTTGACATCAATTTAAGATACAGTGCTAATGTGCTAAGTAGTTTGTTCCCCTGCCAAATACAGACCAGATATTTTCAAACACAAAAGCAGCAATTTTGTTTTGTTTTGATTGCGACCTTGCAAATTTGGACAGACAGGCACAGTGTACGAGATTTACGAGTTTCATTGCTCCACTATTAAGTAGGACCTCTTTGTCTAGAATTGTTGGTTTAATGCTTTAAAACACTTCTATGTTGATACTTGTGCACTACAACACATAATACAGCCAACAATTGACCATGAAGCAGTAGCAAATAAGTTCTTCTGCCTAGCATCATCCGGTACTGTTCACTTTCAAAACATGTCTGGTTGGATGTAAGGTTAAAACGCAAAACAATTAATGAATTTTGTTCATATTGTTTCTTTCTTTTTCAGGGACGGTCTGGTCCACGTGGCTTTGATGGTCAACCAGGACAAGCAGTAAGTAGCTAAAAGGAAATTATAGCCCTCGCAAATAACTCGAAAAGGCAAATAAATGTAAGCAAAATATGTAGAAAAGAGATAGAAATGCAGTTAAAAAATGCGTAATTGATTCTTTGTACTCAAACTCAATTTTCGAAACGATTAAATATGTATGTGTCGTATGACGGAGTAGGAGACAAGAGACGAGACGCTGTGCTCAATCAATGTGAAAACTTAAACTTCAAACAAGCAGCATCGGTTTATATATACAAGGCTTGCATAATTAGCTGGTGCATAATTAACGAATGAATGGATACAGGTTAGATAACAATAGAATGAGAATACATTATGCAAATAAGAAGAATAACTAAAGTGCCTACGAACGTAGCCTCGTTTTAGCGTAATACGGGAACGGAAACGAGGCTAATAGATCAACGACATGCTGTGAGGATGACATCACACAACAGTATGAAGATCCTTGTGATTTGTTTGAAGCTATTATAAGGCCTGACAAGTTAACTTCTTTCTCCCTTTTTGACTCGCTGTTATTGTTGGTTAAAGCATGCTGATTGCCAATCAGGAAAGGTGTCATTACTCCGTTATCTGTTGGTTTCTTGTCTACGTGGTTAATTGATTGATATCAACTTCTGTTTTAGGGAGAGCGAGGTTATGCTGGATCCGCTGGTACCCCAGGAGCAACGGTAAGTTTTCTTCGAGAAAGTATCTTTAGGCACCCATTAATTGACCCGAAAAAATTGATAAACAATCATTGTTTGTTATGCAAAATCTCTCATTTTCTTTTTCCTTCGTAAGGTTGTGGTAATTCTCTTAGTGACGATTGCTACACTTTACTTAGATTTCTTTGAGCCTTTCATTGTCAGCTTTGTTGTTTGAGTCACCTCTGCACATGCATGCAGACAAAATCCTTTGTTATGTAATGCAAAATGTAACTTACTTTTAGATGGTCTCAGAGCCTTCCTGTGAGATTGGATGTTTATGCTATTTTAACCCTGTCTGCCTTTGATTTAGGGAGCCCCAGGACTTGCAGGTCGAAAAGGACCAAGTGGCCGTGCAGGAAGCAAGGTACGTTTCCTGTAAATTTACATTGCTTGCATTAACATACTCGTTAATAGTCAGGTAATTAGGACATACTTGGCAATTAGACAAGTTTGAAGCTATAATGGACATTGTTAACAGTCAGGAAGAATTTTAAAGCAGAAAATGAAAGGTGGTGAAAGTGAAGTTGTAGGACAACTGGCGTCATCTTGATCTCTCTCATGGCGCTATGGCACACCAGTGTGCAGACAATATTAGGCTTATTATGTGATGCGAGTTCCGTGTTGGAAAGAACAGGACTGGCTGTCATACTTTGATTGGGATATGTTGCAAGGATGTATCAAGTTTAATAGCATAAGATCCCGTGACGCACTGTCTGACAAGGGGTGCTTTGGAAGCATCAATTTGTTGTGTACAAGTCCTTCATATATGCATGGCTTTCAAGTTTTTGAAGGCTACAGAAGGTTGACGTAGGTGTTCGATTTTAAATTGAGATAATAGATAGTATTAACGTACAATTTTAACTATTACTATTCAAAAGGCAAATTTATTTATGGTGCTACAATGATGCTACAAATCTGAGTTAGGAGAAAGAGCCAGTCATGAATTTCAACTTGTTGCATGGCAGGGTTCTCGTGGTGATGCTGGTTCGCCTGGCTCTCCCGGCTCAGCTGGTGCAATGGGACAAGTTGGTCAACCTGGTGAACCGGGACGAACTGGAACTGTTGGAGATCAGGTACTTTTGGTCATATATAATTATGCTGTGAAGGATTTCTTGTGGTTGTTAATTGATGCGAGATGGATGCACCCTATTTCCTTTCTTGTTTGCGTCGATAATTAGGATACGAAAAGCGAAATATAGTGCTTTATTTAAGCAGAATTAGAGAGTTGATTTGGAACTGAAACATTTGTTGCCACTTTAGAAAACCATGGCTAATGAAACCAGTCACTTTGTAAAGCCATAGCTTTCCAGTTCCAAATCCCTTATGAACATTCACGGAACAACAACAATGGCAGCCAGTTTGCACCCCTGCAATGAACAAATTGCCCACGCCTATGACACTTGGTCACCGAGAATCGAGGAGCTATAATGTGGCAGATAATAATGTTGTCATGGTTACGGTCTACTGGGTATAGATGCATTGTTTATTATAATCATCTGCTCGATAAAACGAAACTACAATGATCCAATATTTATCATCTATTGCTATAATGATGACCACTGCCCCGGAATTACATTTGATAGATTAGATTCGCCAGGCGAGAAACCAACTGTACCCTAAATGCAATTAGCGACTTAATTATAAGTGATTAGTGTTTGTACAATATAATGGATAAGCATACAATACAAATGCTTCATTTTGAGATAAATCAGCAACTTTGACAGCTAAGAAATAGTAAATGTAAATGTCGCTTTCTTTAACGAAGTTAGCCCAATAACCTTTGAGTGTGAGACTTAGCTTGCTAAACTAGGTTACTTTTTAACTTACATCTTGATTGAGTAAGATTTCCAGTTCAAGGTGAGATCTATATCCCGACCAGTTGCGTGCTCTTTGTGCTTGGTTTCAGTTGTAAATAATAACTTGTTTGTTGCTTTATTTGTCAGGGAGACCCTGGCTCCAGAGGAGATCGCGGAAGGGATGGCAAGAACGGTGCTAGGGTGAGTTTGTCAACAGATCGTTGTTAATTGTGTATGTTTGATTGTATTGTTTTGTGGGGTTTATTTCAAACGTGTGTGCCATGTTGTAGGGACCTCAAGGAGCCCAAGGACCACAGGGTGATCTTGGACTCACAGGACGACCGGTAGGTTGAACTCATCAGTATTCTAGACGCAACTTTGTCTAATCGCAAGTGCTGGTAGATGTAACAATTTGGTCTGTTTTCTTTTCAGGGTGATGCTGGTTTATCTGGAGTTGATGGTTTACCTGGTGCAAATGGATTACCGGTATGAAGCTAAACTATTATGCTCTGAGGCAACATTCGACCAATGTATACTTTTACGTGCGGCTCATTCGAATGCTTTTTTATTTTCAAGGGTCTTCAAGGTGAAGCCGGTGAACCAGGAGAGCGAGGAGCTCGCGGTAGTGCTGTAAGTTGAATACCATTATACCAATAGATCTATATTGGGTCATTCCACGGGAAATCTCCACTTTTTGACCTCACCCTCTTAGAATTTGTTTAAACTTCGTAGGCTGGTAGAACTCATCGAGTGAAGTTCAGAAACGTAAATTTTAGGTCAAAATTCTAAACAGTATCGATTCTATAACACCTCAAACATCGCGAAAAGGTGTGAAATTGGCTAAACCGCGTGGTCTTTCAGCGCTCGTATCTCTGTCATTTCTCGTTCGAATTCTAACATTCAAAGTCCATTTGAAGCCCAACTAAATTGTCTGTTCGAATATCACAACAACAAAAAAACGGGGATAACCGAAATCTAAATGTTGAAATGCTGCGATTAAATGTAAAATCGAAAATTACTCGACATGTGTATCTTCAGAATTCGATAAAAATTTGACCATGGATGGATATCAAGTAGATATATATGGCTATGTAATTTTTTCCCATGTTATATTGCCCACCGATGCGCTATTCCAAATTGTGTGCCCTCAGAGCAATGTTTACACATTTTGCGCCATGCTTTTCGATGTGCTTTGGCCGGCGTCACGTTAGTGTTAAGTGTCTGTGACTCACACCTTTTGGGGTCGTCTCAGCCGAGATATTTTTAAGCCATCTCACGCAGAGTTTGCACACTGCTGCTACTCGTTCTTGATTGAGCTGACGACGTCTATTTTGTTTTCGTGATTGCATTCTGAGCAACCTAAATGTCTTCAAACAACCATCGATTTGTGGCTTGTGGTGATTTGACTTGGGAGTCCATGACTGCAACAAATTGGAAGAGAATTTTACATGAACTTGAACAATGATCCAGAAACTAGTACTCATCTGGACTTTTGACGTCACAACGATGCAGGGTTCTTTGAATTTACAGTAAACTTTGCTTTGGCTTGCATATTTCAATGCACTGTGTTATTTTTACGACTCGTTACAGGGACCACTTGGTGAACGCGGTCAAGTTGGCAGTCCTGGATTTAAAGGTTACAAGGTAAGAAAATTTCAATAATGCTTTGAAGATATGCAGGAATGTATTAGACACACTGAAACATGTCAAATGAATCATTTCATTTTTGCTATAGGGAGACAGAGGTGCCCGTGGTGCAGCAGGTGATGAAGGAAGCGCTGGAAACTTGGTGAGTTTTGGAAATAGATTAAATGATTGTAGATAATTGCAAATGGTATGATTGTCTAATGCCTCGTTTATGATTCGACATTGAACAAATACAAGATAGAACATGACTGCTTAACAGCTAAAGATGCCGAGTTAACCCCTGTCCTGCTGGTAAAACTATTTAAATGAAGACTTGAAGTCGCTTCACCAATTGCTGATTGGTTGCTTGCTAAGGACTAACTATCTGATTGGTTATGTGTTGCTACTTTTGACCTGTTTCAAAACGTGTATACCCGTCAATAGCAGGACAAGGGTTAACTGTCCCTCTGATATTGTTTTTGAGTGGTGAAATGTAAATTGCAAATTTCAACTGCTGCTATTTGAAATTTAATAATATCCCGTCATACCAACACCAAGGCCAGTAATCTTATCAATGATAGTTTAATTTGTTGTTGTATTGTACTACACTATTAGTATGCAATATGGGATATCAGGCAATTTGTGGTATTGATTGTTTAGTTTTAGTCGAGCAAGATATTTGTAATCTCCGTATTTTTGAATATTTCTGCTGCTGCTCCTAGCTACATTAAATCGTTCAAACGGTGCTCATGTGAAATTCAAAGGCAGACAATTATATTGAGCCACAACGCATGTAGCAAGTTCGAACTATATTTGCGTTGATGTCACAACCGTATTGCTTTGAGTTATATCTTTGATTGTGTTCAGGGTACCCCTGGCAGAGCAGGAGAGAAAGGATCTCACGGATCACCTGGACTTCAGGTTGGTTGATAAAACTGATCTGCATCTCTTGTTGTTAGCATTGTGGGTTGTTGGGAAAACAGGTTGGAAGTTGCCATGCCCTTGTCACTTTAACAAGTTGTTATTCTCTTCTACAAAGTTGTATTAACTGTATTGCCCTTCCTACATAAAAAACAAACTGCTGTCAGATATAGAATTATCCCGATCTGATCTGATTCATCCGATCCGATATGAAAGCTAGGAATATGATTTCGATATAGTTCAATATCAATGTTACAGATATCACTTTTAATAAACTCCACAGATTTCTATGCTCATTTATCGTCTTGAATACAGTTTATTTTATCTCTACATCGACATTAATACAAAATTCATCCACATTGGCCCTGAAATGACTTGATCGGATAGATCAAACAGCGCTGATATATTCGAATGTATTTGATCTTTGGAACAATAGTTCCGTCTTTTACATGCTATTATTGGTATCCGTAAATTGTTTGGATTTCGTTTCGAAAGTTCACAGAATGTGCTGCATTAGATTCTAGTCACATAAGAAAATATGTCATGACAAACCACATCGGTAACAGTTTTAAAGTATTTAGTGTTGTATATTTCCTTTTGCAGGAAGCAATCTATTACGTTTTGATTAAAGTTTGGTAATGTTTGCATAATAACGAATATGCTGGATTGCATTATTTGATAGGTCCACTTTTCCGCTGATTGTGTCTTGTCACTGCTTTATTGTTTGCTCATAACATACCTTTGTTGATTTTCATGTAGGGTGCCCCTGGTTTACCCGGTGCTCCTGGCCCAGTCGGACCAACTGGTTCTAGGGTAAGTGTCTGGCAACTTGATTATAAGTTTGTTGGCAAATGAATTTGTTTATGGCAGAGATAGATGTGAGTTGGTATTCATTTACAAATCAGGGTCTTCAAGGCCGACCAGGACAAGATGGCCAGGATGGAAATGTCGGAGCCAAAGGCGACCGTGGAATTTCTGGAAAGGATGGCCAGCCAGGCTCGTCAGGACAACCGGCAAGTGATACGAGACTTCATAACTGGAGCGATAGACTAGAGCAGTTTTGTCAGCCTCGTGCTTGTAGTGCGTTTACTATTTACATAATTAGACTGAATGCTGCAGATTTAAAACTAGTATATGATACAGGACAAGATATCTGCTCCGTGGAGAAAAAGCCGCGTTTATGTCGACGATTTGTCGGTGTCGAAACCGTCGTTCGCGTCAACGTCACATCACATCAATTGTCGTTTGACATAAACGCCTTTGTCGGGAAGTTGAAGTGTCGTGGCGACAGTGTCGTGACGGCCTACGACATGGTTGAAGGCAACCCAGCACTGTCGGGTTTCAGCCGACACC
>OFHS01000089.1:25494-36321 GCA_900245855.1 Calvadosia cruxmelitensis | reverse complement strand
AGTGAGACGTTTCCGGAAAGTTGAGAGTTGAAAGTCGTTGTCGGTTTGTCGTCTGACATAAACGCGGCTTAAGATTATCGGATTTTTCAGAATAAATGATGATGATGATGATGATGATGATGATGATGATGATGATGATGATGATGATGATGATGATGATGATGATACAACAGAACAATCAGACAATGTTGATCATAAGAGGCAGCCAGTCAGGCAGTACATCCTGCTATGAAGTAAATGTACTTCAGATTTGTGTAAATATTTGTAGTGTTATTTCATGGCCTGTTATTTTAACTGAATAGACGACCATTGAGCTTATTCCGAATGTTTTCCATCAAGATTTCGATAGCATCTAACTTCAATTCCTTATGATTTAGGGACGAGATGGCT
Organism: Calvadosia cruxmelitensis; assembly: GCA_900245855.1. Classification (NCBI taxonomy): domain Eukaryota; kingdom Metazoa; phylum Cnidaria; class Staurozoa; order Stauromedusae; family Kishinouyeidae; genus Calvadosia; species Calvadosia cruxmelitensis. The sequence goes on along the minus strand of OFHS01000089.1, from coordinate 35,931 downwards.
CCGATGGATTGAATGGCAAGCCAGGTCTTGATGGTGGACGGGTAAGGCATTCATCGATGTACAAATGGACCTAAAGAGTTGACCTTTGGATTCGTTGTTCATCTATGACGTGTGTTTGATTTCTAGGGTGCCCCTGGACCTCCAGGACCATTGGGAAAGACCGGTCTGCCAGGTTTCCCTGTAAGTAGAAAATCACATTACCAAGTCTTCTCTAGATGATCACCCTCCAATTTGTAGCAAGCCACGACTGCAAGAAAAATGTTCCGTAGCTCTATTTCTAGTGAATTTTATGTATGCAATACTGTTAACTATTATCGTTATTATAAATTCATTCATTTGTTCCATTTGTCTTTCCGTTATTCAAATCATTCCATGTCTATCTGCCTTAAAGTCACCTGTGGCATTATCAAGGGCCCCATTTGTTTATAGATCTATCTGTCTTTCAATTCTCAATGTTTTGGGATCATTAGTTGATCGTTATAACTTCAAGTAATCCGCGAGTCGTCAGCGGGAGATTCTATCTTTGTATTTACTGCGCTTTGCGAATAAGCAAGCAAATGTTGAATCAAATTGTGCTGTCGTGTTGGTGCAAGCCTTTGACAGCTGTCATGAGTCTCGCGTTATTTAATGGCATGATAACACCCATTCACTTGCATCTAACTATCTGTGACCAAAAACAGCTAGAAAGAGCAAAAGAATATACTCAGCCAATTTGTGTTATAATTGTGAAACTTGAAAAACAAGCCATGTAAAGTAGCAAGTTGATGAAAATTGTGTACAATTTGAATAGTGAAACAAGATATACTTGCTTACTAATATGGCGAGGAAAAATACAGCGTGATGCGATACTAAATCTTGGCTCGCATTGCACCTGATGCAAAGCCGAAATTGTAGTATGGAAATTACAAGCGGAGATCGATGTAGTGCAATACCACGGAAAACTACAAGCAGCCTTTGATTATCGTCCTTTATCCCATTGTAACCATCTGTTTCGCATGAAATTGTATATTTCCTTTTGTTATGCAGGGTCGTCAAGGTTTGCCTGGGATGCCTGGTCGCAGAGGACCACAGGGTGAAGTTGTAAGTGATGGCAAAGTTCTTTGAAGTGATTTACAACTCTGGCATGAAATACTATGCAGTTTTAATGTTAATACTTCTTGATTTATCGTTTCAGGGTGACAGCGGTCGCAATGGACGTGATGGTGAAGATGGTGAATCAGGAGAACAGGTGAAACCCCACTTTAATTGCTTGTTGGATAGATATAGCAATGTAGGCTCATTTTGTTAGCTGCTAGAATGACAGCTACCCTATGCCACAAGGGCCCTATACCTCAATGAGATAGCAGGCACATGGATTGCAATGGCAAATTGGGTTTGAATTACGTTGCATTAGCGTCAACAGCAGAACAATATTCTTCCTAGCACTTTTGTGTAGGCCTAAGGTGTTTCTGGAAAACTAAGGCAAGCATTTGCAACTCATTGTATGTCTACACACAAACAATTAAATGGCTAAGTCTTGCCATGGAAGCCACAGGAGTATCTGACTGATTTGTTTGTCAGTAAATGAACACTGTTGCTTTTCCTATCCTCGTTGGGCAGTTGAGTCCATAGCATCTCGTGTTGTCAGCTTTTTGCCCTGGTTGATAAAAGGAATTCAAATGTTGACACCAAAGCTTTATCATCAACTGTCGACTGATGTTTCTCCATCTTACTTTTCAGGGTGCCATTGGTGCAGCTGGTCTCACTGGTGATCAGGGCAGGCGTGGTTCAGATGTAAGTACTGTACTTGGTTGGATCTGTAGAATAGACTTTTGTTTTGACTTACATTTTGACTGAAATTAAACTTGTAACTCGTTTGACAGGGCTTACCAGGACGCAATGGAAATCCTGGTCGACGAGGAGATCGTGGTGACAAGGTAATACAATTACTTCTAGTTCTGTTTGCTCATCAAATCAGGTGGCAGGTGGTTCCTGGAATGCACAGGACCATCAGCAATGTTGTACTTTCTTGCAGTGAGCTGTCAGGCCACCGTCTCGTACTGTATAATGTGTGACCTAAAGATGCCACTTTTGCCGTCTATGATGTCTTTGTGGATGAATAGATTTCACTTTCCAGTTTGTTTCCCAAGATCAGGGTTAGACACGAAGCATCAACTCCTCGCGTTATTGTTTTATGCCACGGCATTTGTGCAATATACTACATTAGGATTTTGGCCGTGATCATTTGGAGGTGGAATGTCATTCGTCCACTTCCTATGTTAGGGGAATGGCATCCACTTACTTTATCAAAACAAAACATTGTTGAAGAAACAACATGAATTATATGAAGATCAATGTAGAAATAGCTTCAGAAGACGGATTTGACAAGCAGTGGATAAATAGAGCCGATAAAGAATTCAAATTTAGAAAATATTTGAATTAGGTGGTCACAACTTGTAAAACTTGCAGTTCTATTGCATATTTTTCGAGCTTAGCAAGATTGATTGCATTACCAGAGATCATCTCAGCTCGTTGTCATCATTTATATTTTACTATGCATTATAGGGCGACAAAGGAGTGGTTGGCCTAGCTGGTCTGAAAGGTCGCGCTGGTGAGAACGGAAGAGATGGACCCCAAGGGGCAACTGGTGATCGTGGACCAACTGGCACTTCTGTGAGTCCTTTTTAATCTCTCTTGCTGCCAGTCAATGCATTGCTTTATAGATATGATCATGTGCATGGTACCATAAGTATCGGGAACCTAAGAATCTAGCTCAGTGATGGCATGTAGAAATCAGGAGGGGAAAGTTGTTGCATGAAGTTCCAACAAAATTTGGGTTAGAAGGTTTCTGTAGTATGTCGCTTCCCAAAGCAAAAGACTAGCTACTGGTACATTTATTGCCAGATTTTTGAGCTTTTTGGTATTATATTGTTCAAGTTGGAGAGCACTGCTCAGTCTTGGAGTTTGTCTTCAGATGTGATTAATGAAGTAGTAGTTGGTATACGTATGTAATATAACGTGCTTCGGTGCTAGGTACAGTTGAACTTGTTTAATATCCCGTCCTTCGTGCAGGTGAAACGTAGGATATAAAACGAGGTAGGATATTACCCAGACTAACTATAAACAAGCATTTCCTTTGTTTTAAGAGAGCGTTGTAAACAATTTGGCTGCATAGAAGAATATCGCAGTTAACAACAATTGATGGAGATTAACAGTAGTTTTAGAAGTAAAAAAATTAACAAGTGAAACAGGTCGACCAACAAGTAACATGTTGTCTGTGTCTCTAAATGCAAAATGTTTTGAAAAGTTGACATACATTGTAAGGCAACCTTAAAACGGGACAATTAAGCGAGCTTCACAGGAAACTCGGAAGAAAATAGCGGGATGTTAAGCAAGATGGGATACTATTTTGAGGGGTTACAAAAACAAGGTAAGAATATGAGAGTTTGTATAGCAACTAATAAGTGAAAATTGTCTTTGTGGGATATAAAGCGAGTTTGACTGTAGTTGCAACATCTTTAATTTATGTGCTGCGATGTTCTGCTGATATGTCTTGTTAATATTGCTATCTTTACCCCTAGGGTGCTGCTGGCGAGCCAGGCGCTGATGGAATCAAGGGTGTTGATGGAAGTCCAGTAAGTATAAGATATTGTCGAACTGTTTTGGATATTCGAGTATGTCAAGGATGTCATTTGACAATGTTTGCGCCTTTTATAGGGTCCCGTTGGTGACCTAGGTGACCGTGGTGATGCAGGAGACAGAGGACAGAAGGTGCGCTTTTTTCTGATTTACTTCTTCTGTTACTCCCATATTACAATGCTATATAGACCCGAACAAACAAGCAAATCTGTGCTTAACGGATTTCTTGCTCTTGACACTTTCTGTAATCGGTTATTTTCTATTTAGTTTACGATATTGTCTAAATATATACTCGTACTCACATGCTGATTGTATTAATTGCAATGTACACAGTGCACACAACTTTAATTCAATCGAAGTACATGCAAAAAATGACAAAATTAGTTTAGTTGTACTGTACATTTCATATTTTCTTTCAAAAAGTCACTGCATATTGGCGATGTGAGCTGTAGTTCTTTTGCATGTCCCATTTTGTAAATAACTACATTCACTTATAACAATAAGCTTCATATGTGGCGACTGGTGTACATGCATGGTAGGATTAGAAACTGGCATTGCTCCTACTGCTTCTCAATACCTTGATGGTGCAAAGATGTGCTTGTCGCGTGTTCAGGCATGACAATGTTATGCAGATCCATGAATGGTCGCTGAGTTTAACTTTTTTCATTTCTGTAACTTTAAATTCAATGAGAAATGCTGTGAGGAGGAAATTCAGCACCTAAACATTTTGAAAACCGTCTGCTTTAAAGCTCAGATGTATCATGCTTGTCATCGGATTATTTTGTCTTTCAGCCACGACTTAGCTGTTGTCATCCCTCCGTGTTACAACAAGTTTTATAAGCTGCTTTTGCTGTTTTGCAGGGTGATTATGGGTTTAGGGGATTGAAAGGATTGGCCGGTGAAGCTGGATCGAAGGTAACGTCATTACTCCCGACGACAGTTTATTGCAACTTCAGATACAGTCGACTGCACTTAATTAGACAGCCAGACCATCCACTTCATTATACCAAACACACCATGGCGGCATCATTTGACCAGCAGATAATTTGTCCAATCGCTTGATTGGTCGAAATGACATCCTCACGATGTGACCTGATTAAGCGGAGTCAACTGTATTTTGCGACAGTCTTTTATAGTGTGTCAGCGAGTGTCATCAACCTTCTATAGAATTTTATAGATCAACAAAGACCATATATGGAATTGCTCATCTATAGAAACATAAGAGTATAGCATTTATGACAACATCTATAGATGCTACCAAATCCCAGTTTTCTCAAGAGTTTTATGGAATCTATAAGGCTATGGAAACAAATTGTATGGAAATTTTTATAATCTGTTAGTGGTATGTCCATGATTCTGACAATTATTGAAAGAGCATATCACAGGGATATGTATTTAAAATGACAAGAGAAAGGATCATCTACAGGTGACGCTATCTCCACATTGCATCAGATATCATTATATTCATCATAATTATAGTTAGCACATGTTTGCCTGAGTTAAAGAGTTTACTGTCGTTCTGTTCTTTAAGTGATGTGTTTTATCCTGTTCTGATTGTTCATGATGTTCTTTGTATTCTGTGGTTTGACAATTGTTGTGTTTTGGTTTCTAGGGTGCCCGAGGCATCACAGGATACAGTGGCCAACCTGGTGACCGTGGAGCAAAGGGTGGTCTTGGTGAGGCTGGGTTGATCGGCAACAGGGGCATTCGTGGTCCCGTTGGTCCACCAGGATTCAAAGGATTACGTGGAAATGTTGGTCTGAAAGGATACCCAGGAAAAGATGGTTTACCTGGCACTGATGGTCCCCCAGGACCCCCTGGTTTGCCAGGGCCAGTGGTCGTCCCCGCTTGGGTGGGTGGCAATCTAGCCGAAGGAGAGACAAAGGGTCCAGAAACAGGAGAGCCAGAGGAACCTCCCCCAGAAGAGGGCAACCCATTCTACCACGTCTACCGTTACTATTCGAGCGACAAGAAGAAAAAGCCAACGACAAAGCAGGTTGAAGACTACGAGAAGGAGTTTGAGGAATACACAGACAAGATCAGCAAACGGTACAATCGACTGGCGACACCCGATGGCTCTGCCGAATACCCAGCTAGAACGTGTCGAGATCTTGCTGGTTACAACGAATCATTGACCAGTGGTGAGTGAGTCCGGTTCTTGTCTCTTGCGAATGTTTAATCTTTCAACGAATGACGACAATAGTCCACCGTCACCTGAATCACCAATGAGCAAGGGTCTCCGGATGAAGTCCTCACCTATTACAATTGGATCCGCTTAATTCTAATTATATCGGTTTATATGATTATTCGATGTAGCTGATGCAATCTTCAAGTCGTACTCATGCTATTCGATATATTGGGTTTTCTTATTTCGGGACGGATAGGAACGTCTTTGTGTCGGAGTTGATGTATTAAAATTTAAGGCCATGAAATAAAATGAAAATTGTGCTAAATAATAATATTGATATTCAAGCATATCGCAACTGGTGTAATATTATCATATTGATATCGGTTCATATCCAAACCATTTCCCCAGCTTTCATATCGGATTTGACGTAGTCAGGTTTGGATCAGAAAATTATGTCGAACAGCACTACAAAAAGACATTCAACAATTTGAATTTGTCATACAAAACTGAATCCGATTGACTGGATTCAATCGTTTTATCCGTTTCAAGTGCGGCAAGGTACAATTTGTAGTAAGAGATTGTGTTTTCTTTGTTTAGGTATGTACTGGATCGATCCTAACAGCGGATGCCCGTCTGACGCCATCCAAGTCTTCTGCAATATCACATACAATGCCGTGGAGACTTGCGTTTACCCAACAGAGAGCATGGTGTGTTGCTTTCTATCAATTCTCGCATTCAGTTTATGTTTATCACATCCAATCCTTGTTTCAGTGGTAATTTTATTTCCTCTCTACCGACAGACCATTGCTAAGAATAGCTACAGCAAGAAAGTGAAGACTACCGCCCAGAAATGGTTCTATGACGAATTAAACATCAAAAACGTAAGTATTGTTGTATTGTATCAGAACACACTGTTCCCTTCGAGCCCTGTTTTGAGTAGTAGAGATTTTCTAAGATGTAATTTCGCAACGTAGGAATGGCACGCTTCAAGGCCATACGCACAATGTTTTTACTATTCGATTACGCATCGTTCTATTTTATTACTAGCTGTAAGCATAATTTTGTTGGCGTTACTCTGTCAATTATTCTTAAAAATATTTGAGAGTTAAATACATTCATACATACATACATACATACAACGTAGGAAGCCAAGACAGAAAAAAGTTATGCAACTTTCTGCTTACTCAGGTTGTAATAATAATAATAATAATAATAATAATAATAATAATAATAATAATAATAATAATAATAATAATAATAATAATGGCGACGTGATAATTGGGAAATTGATTGACAATTTCTACGGACAAAACTTCCTACTTTGCTCGAATTCCCTACTCGGCTGGAAGCTATTATTTCACTAGAAGATTGAAAGGCAAAGGCGTTTTATTTGTCCGTAGAAATTGACACACAAGGACGTAATTTGGAATCAGTGCTTTTAGATAGAAAGCTGTGGACTAATTTGTGTTACATGGCTATTGGAATAGATTGCTAATAATCATGTGACTCTTACAACAGAGCATTATTGTGATTACTCGTTGACTCCTTGTTTTCAGATTACCTACAAGGCCGACTATTCGCAATTGAAGTACCTTGGCTATTTGAGTCGCAGCGCACGCCAATCACTCACATATCATTGCTTTGAATCGGTAGCATGGTACGACAAGCGAACCAACAACTACAAGAATGGCATGAAGTTCCGAGGTTTGATGGATCAAGAATTCGCCCACTATATGCCAAAACATAGATTTGTCCCCACTGTTACAGAAGATGAATGCGCGAAACGACGCACTGATTGGAGACAGACTGTGTTCAATTTCGAAACATACAAGTTCGTACGACTTCCCATCTTCGACTTCGCGGCTGCTGACATAAGCAATACAAAATCTAGGTTCGGTTTAGAAGTTGGACCAGTTTGCTACTCGTAAGTGTCGTGTGTTCATTTGTTAAATTACTTTGGTTGGGGTAGATAGCCGAACAGCACCGGTTCATTTCAAAGCTGTGTGCATATGTTGCGATATTTCGAGTTGAAATGTTATCAAACATTATTGTATTATCTAGTTTTTAAATGAGATCTTTTTGTACAACTATTTCTGAAATGTGGTGTTTATTTTTACGGTAATTTTGTTGTTCCCAGTTGATGTACAGTTTATTGCGTTTGCTTTGGTTGGTCTGTGATTTACCAATTCCAATGCGAATATTATCAAGTCAGCGAAGCCACCAGAAATCGTTCCCGCGAGACAAGGGAGAAACCCCAGCAAATAGAAGGCGTTTTGGGGGTTAAACTCGATTGGGACCAGGGGGATGAACGAGGAAATTGCCCATCTACTGTAGGCTCAATCTTGTAAGTTTCAATAATTGAGTTTGTGCTTATGGCTTTTGCTGACTTTCTTGAATCTACGTTTCCTGCGTGCATATAGCAAAACTAATTTCTAGCGAAAAAGATCTATCGAACTAGTTTTCAGAAAAAGTAATGATAGTTTCCAGCGAAATAAATTTTTGAAACTAGTTCTAGTTGTAGCGAACTAGAGAATAAATATATCAAACCACCCCTGCCTGGGGAACGAATGAGGAAATTGCCTATCTACTGTAGGAGCTAGTGGCACACTTGCGTAACCTGATATTAATAATGTGCATTTCAAACAAGGGAAAAGTTACAGATAAAAATGTATGTGAAAGATACTCATTATCATTTTATCAAATTAACTTGAATTTCACCGCGTCGCGGCCACGAAACACTACAATTTAATATAACAAACGATTTTTTTAAATTCAGTTGAAATAAAAATGTGATATATCTAAAATCATTGCCGTTTATATCACATCAACTAAGTTTCAGTGCAATTTGAAATTCACGCGGACGGTCAGCTTCGAGGTTGGACGACATTTCCAAGGAATCATTTTATGGGTTTACTTGGTGCCGGCGACATCTATTAGAATGAAGAGAAACATCTTTGCTTTCAAAATTGAAACAAGAATGCATGATAATAATAATGATAATAATGGCGACATTTGTAAAGCGCTCACGCTACAGATATTCTAAAGCGCTACCTAGCACCTACTGTGTGATTTTATGAAAATAGAACATTGATAAAAAATTGAAATAATAAGTCAAAACTATTTTAAAATCTTGAAAATTATACTAATTAAATGCAACGTTGCCAGACTGCTGTCGCCGACTGGTGCATAAAAACGACTAATCCAATCTATGTACTAAAATGGGCGAGGTTAAAAAATACGTTTTAAGGTTGCCTTTAAAACAGTCGACACTAGGAGCTTTTCGAATCTGTTGCGAAAGAGCATTCCACAAAAAGTTGGTCGGGCCTTATCCCTGGAGAGCCTTGAATACGATCAGGAGAATCTTGAATTGTATGCGCTGTTTAACCTAGATATTAACGTGTTTCTATATTTTCGTTTCAACATATAGCGACTTTTACAAAACTCACCGTCGATAACATTTTCTTCGTCTGTGATGTCTGAAAAACAAGAGAAACATGTAAAACAATACTTGAGTAAACTAATCTTGTGTCACGAGTTTAAACTTCCAAGTAAAGCCCCGACTAAAAAAAACATACCTTTTCCATATGCTGGATAGCGACTTTGATGAGGAAACACGGCGTTGTTCAGCATTGAAATCGCTTTATTGACCGTTTCGAGAAGTTCGTGGAAGGCTTCTTTCCCTTCTTTCTGATGCTGAAGTGTCTTGCCTAGGAATTCGAAGAAATACACGATTGAGTTCCAAGATTAGCAAAAGCAGCTAGCTACATTTACATCGTGTGAACTATTTAATCGAAAATTACTCGAAAACAAGAAGATTAATTACTACCCTTCCCTGCGGCATTCGCTATAGACTTAAATTGTTCTCAACTCAACAAATTAAGCGCTTGGCAGTCACGACAATCAAGATTGACGTAGCACCAGCATACACATGATCCAGGTACATTGAAACCTGTCTATAATGGTCACCTGTGGGACCTGAGGAAAATGACCTTTATAGACAGATGGCTGCTCTATAGAGGTGGCCGTTAATACACGTTTGACAGTACATAGTGATAAATATATGTACTTGTGCTGCGTTCTGGTTCTCAGACAGGAAGATGTCTTAGCTTTTAGCTAAATAAACAATTACAAATGGTAAAAGTTGGCCTTTAAGACAGCAATGTGTTTCAAGATTAGAATCATGCAAACCCTTACAATATCGTAGTCTACAGATTAGCGAGCATACTGCTGGCAATGGAGCGCGCTCTTAACCGATACAGGATGAAACTCTGTGGTGTCATTGTCAAGGCAAGGATGCTTCAACGCGAAGGGTAACTGCTCTTTTCCTGAATTGTACTTTCTACCCGCTTGGTTTGCTTTAAAGCCTTTAATATTGACATTTTGAAGCACTGACTTGCGAAACTCTCCGATCGAACTGTCGATCTAAATGCATTTCCTAAATAGCCTAAAATATGAACGGTGGACCTCTCTATCAGTCAGTGTAAACAGAGAAATAAACGATTGTACAGTGTAACCCCGTTAATATCACCTCGGTTAATATCACAACCCGTTTAATATCACTTCACTTTGAGAACCAAGCTCTGTCATAATCAACTATTTGTACCCGCTTAATGTCACAACCCGCTTATTATCACTTCAGTTTGAGATCCAAGCTCTGTAAAAGTCAACTATTTTAACCCGCTTAATATTAC
>OFHS01000089.1:0-25418 GCA_900245855.1 Calvadosia cruxmelitensis | reverse complement strand
ACTATTTTAACTCGTTTAATGTCACTATTTTCGACTGCAATACCATAACGGTGATATTAACAAAGGTGCACTGCATCTTCATTATCTACATTGAAATTGACCATACTCGGTGGCTCACGGAACAGCCATGGTCTAATGCCATATTATTTCGAATATCAAACCAGAATGGCAGAACCCAAGTATCATTCACCCACCTTCCTCTTTTCCTTTAGCTTCGATAGCTTTTGTCGGGACAACTTTTTTGTTTGTTTCTGATTTCTCATGTTCAACTTTTTTAACGAGGACATGTTTCTCTTCTTCGTTTTCTTTTACTTTGCTTTCGTTTTCTTTTAATTGTTGATGGCTAATCAACGCTCCTTGTAGGATGGCCAGGCTTTTCTTCATGGCCATCACGAGGTTCTTATCGCTGTCACGATCTGTTGATATGCGAATGAGACAATGCAATAAACTACAGTCAAACCTGTATTAGCGGCCACCTCTATAGAGCAGCCACTTGTGTATAAAAGCGTATAAAAGCCACTCTTCAAAACCACAAAATGACACTTTTTATAGAAATCAACCTTTACTTGAAGGCCATCTGTCTATAAAAGTCATTCTCCGCAGGTCCCAAAGGTGACCATTACAGACAGGTTGCACTGTAATGAGCCATGACAAAGCAGAACTTTAATGAGCAAAGTTGGCCACCAGCACTATTCATCGAACGCAACACGCCGTATTTACAATCTGCATGGTTGGTTCTACAGTAGTAAGACTACAAGGAGCCTTATTGAGCAGATGCATGGCTTCCAGGGTACAGTGAAACCTGTCTATAATGGTCATCTTTGGGTCCAGGTTGATTTCAATAGAAAACGTCATTTAGGGTTATGAAGAGTGGCCTTTATATGCACTGGCTGCTCTATGTGCTCTTTATATAGCGTTAGTTCTAAGAAATTGCTCAAAAGCGATTTACAAGGGTTCAAATTCTATATTCAAATGTTTTTAATAAAATTAAATACCCAGTAAATACCTAATATTTCAACAGTGCATTATAAAGAAATAAAAAAATGCATTGGGACTGACAAGGTTAATATACTCCATTAATTAAGCTACAAAAGTTTGTGAATAGTTCCCGCGCTGTCACAAATTCCATCAGCCACTTACCAGTTTCTTCCTTGCCTTCAATCACTTCCACGCTTGCAGTTGTGGTTGATATCGTCTGAGATGTCGTCGCACTTGGAGTAGATGTTATTTCTGTTGGTCAGAAATAAAATATACTTGGATAAATTCCAAAATTTATAAGACACAATATTGCCATCGTTAACAATCCAGGAATTTTACAAATCAGATTAATTATGTAATTTAGCAATTCGATTTTGACTTTGATTTCTACGAAAGACAAGCTTTAACGTAATGTATTTGGACACAAACATCCAGGGGTAATATTCACGAGAATCCTGTTCTGTTATTTATTGGTTGATCGATGGTTTGATTGGTTGATTAATTGATTTGATTATGTATTTACACCTCATTCGAGGTAAACGTCTTTGAACGTTTTACAATTTCTATCCTTTCGTTAATGACTACACAAATACAAGCATTATTACTACTATTACTACTATAAACATTATTTACAACAAAAAATTCGTGTAAGTTGTAAAATGTCATCACAATTACAGTTTCGTTGCTCGTGCCCATGCCTCGCGATGTCCGGCCAAGCGCATGGCTTGTTCGAGGCTTATTCCAACCGCACTAACATCAACCAACAGTTGATCCATGAATGTTCTAATTGGACATTCTAATTATTACTACATAGAATTGTTGTTCACGATGTATGTCTGGATGAAAGTCTACACTCTGAGCAGATGCACTGATCAGTAAGCTGGTGAAATCCAGGAGTTCGACAAATGAGGCGATTGATTTATCAAGTGATTGCTAGATTGCTTGCTTGCTTGATTGATTGATTGATTGATTGGTTGATTGATTGATTTATTGAATGATTGATTGGTTAATTGATTGAATGAATGATTGGTTGAATAATTGATTGAATAATTGATTGAATGATTGATTGATTGATTGAATGAATGATTGGTTGAATGATCAATTGATTGAATAATTGATTGATTGATTGACATCTCTTCTAACCTTCGACATCAGTCTTCACTTTTTCATCGCTGGTAGCAAGTGTGGTGTGTTCATCAATGATGACAAGGCCTTTCTGCCGTGCTAACAAATGGCTTTCAAGTCTTTCAACGCTCTCCTTGATAGAGTTGAGCTCAATAGCGATCTGTGCATTCAAATGTTCCTTCGTCAGACCTTCATCTGTGGGAGAGAGTTCACTATTAAAGTAGACGGTTGGCAATAAATCGGTCCATAGACAGCTACCGGTAATCATGTGAACATAGATGTGTTTTCACAAAATCAAAATGCAAAACTTTAATTACTATAATAGTTTTGGCTTACCAGGGGCATTATATATGGTTCCTATTTAAGAGCCACAGTCTTCAGCTAAAGGAACATAATTGTAAATCTAGTGCACTTGTCTACGCTGTAAGCCACAATCGTTAAGCTAAATGCGAATATCACCATTATTCTTCCCAATACGAAACCTTATATTAAGGAAGATGATATTTCAATATTTCAGTGAAGCAAGATAGAAATTCTAGAACAGAAAAGAATTGTTCAGTGTGTCGATACCAACGCAGTGGAGAGTATTAACTCACGTTCGATAGTCGATGGCGGTTGCACTGTTTTTCCGCCGACTGTGGGAACGGCAGCAGTGGTACTGTCAGCCGTTGATTTGGCACCGCCAGCAGTGGTAACAGCAGCCGTGGGATTGGCGTCACTAGCAGTGATACTTTCAGCCGTAGTAGGTGCGGCACCGCCTGCAGTAGTCCCGCCAGCCGTAGAAGTGGGGCTGTCAGCAATGGAATCAGCAACCGTGGGATTGGCAGGAGTACGACGGCTCGCAGCTGTACCAACTTCTGTAAAAAGACACCGATACATGATTTATATTAATCATATCAATAATAAAAAACATCAACTGAAATGCAACAGAAATCAAACCATCGCTTTGGAAAATTACAGCATACCGAGAACAAAGACCTACTGCATATGACAACCCAGAAACAAACATTTTCTCTACTTGTGTAACTGCCGTACAACTAGTCTCTTTCTTCAAATGTAGCTAACTGACCCACTTCCAATTACAACTACAAGTCTAACTATAGTTAAAGTAAGCCGTTTTTAAATTACCTTGCCGGGAAGAAAATTGGATGGCAATACACTGAAGTTAGGACGGTTCTTGGAAACAACTTACCATCGCAAACTCTTAATTTCAAACAATGTAGTTATATTTGTAATATCCTTTATTCAGGTAGAAATTTTACAAATTCAGTATGCAATGTTTATTTGAAGGATTGAACTAATTCATGTTCAAATACATTATCTATCTATCTTTATTGTCTACGCTTGCTTGATTACTTTTGAAATAGTAATTTTTTGTATTTAAGAATTTCCAGATTAACTGTCATAATAATATTGGTACCAACGATGATATGTACTCCTTGGAACTCTGCAATTTCTCTCTGTCGTGAGACAAGCAACATGATAAAAATAAAGTGAAACCTGTCTATAACCAACGCAGTGGAGAGTGTTGACTCACGGTCACCTCTGGGACCAGAGAAAAATTACCTTTACAGACAAGTGGCCTTTCTATCCAGGTTGATTTCTATGGAAAGTGTCCCTTTGGGGTTATGAAGAGTGGCCTTTATACACAGATGGCTGCTCTATAGAGGTGGCCGCTAATACAGGTTTGGTTGCATATACAATGAAAATTAAACTATTGCTGCATCAAAGTTAAAACGTAATTTGAGTAAATTAACTTTATATTTTACTTATAATATTTACAAACAATTCTTAAATTGAATCAGATTTTGCCATTTTTGTGAAAATGGAACTGCCTAGCGCTTTTTTGAAGGCTTCCACGGTCTTGCGCTCCACAATATCAGATGGAAGATCATTCCATTCCCTGATGGTTCAAGCCCTGATCATTCTGTTTCATTTTACTTGAGCAGGTTAATTCATGCATGATTTCACTGTTGACATTCCGAATCTATTCTTTCAACCACTACCAAGTCAACTTCAAAGGGAACGCTCTAAACAGGCTTAACTCTTTCAATACCATAGCCGATTATAGTCGGGTCGCGTAAGTCAATCATGTGTCACCATAGCCGATTTTACTCGGGTTTATTAAAATGTTTTTTCATAGATATGGGAGTTAATAATTGTTTCTTTTGTATGCAAAGACGAACAAGTGATGATTTTTTTAACCAATGGATGACTTATTTACGTACAAAGTCAGCAAGTATGCCATGCGTGGTCATTCCATGAAATTTGAAAAACATGGCAGATCGTGCAAATGCAAATAATTTTATCAAGAACTTCTATTGCTCACGTGATTCCATGGTGGAACCTTGGGTGGGTGGAACGATCTACCTGATGATGTTGTCACTGCGCCAACATTGTCTTGTTTCAAATGTCGTTTAGATAAAATAAATTTAGTAAAGTATTGTAAACTTTTATTGGCTGTATGTAAGTGATATATATATCCTGTATTTGCCTTTCGTGTCCAATTTACGAAAAATATATCAAGTCAATCAAATCAAATACAAAGCAATCTGAATATTTAAACTGGAAATAGAATTCCTAATATGCTGTACCATGCAGACACCTCACTGTTCCTGTAGCTAAAAATGTTACAAAAGGCGGGCTATTGTACATTCAAATATTTGAAAGATAAGGTCAGAGGTGTGGTCTTCCTTCTTTGTTCTCGTGACAAAAGAGTATGAAGCAACATTTGTCCAGTATTGAGCAATAGGGATCATTTTTCAACAAGCATGGTTTTGTCTTTCATTGTTTGTCAGTCTATTGTTAAAGGCACACCCTTATGGAAGACGACGTCAACACGATTTCATGGAACATGATCAGTTATTATAAGACCAAAGAAATTGATTACTAGTTTCTCGTGAGTCTTTTTGTTAATTTTAAGGAGGGGATTTTTCATTATTAATTACTTGTTTTTTTTTTAAGAAAATTGCGAGCCACATGTCGCAGGCATTGAAAAATGTCCTGGGGTGGGTTTGAAAACTTTGTACACATTGAGGTCAGAAAGCTCTTTAAAAAATTCTCGTCAACGCATAGTTAAAGAAGAGAGTCAAAACAACTCATCTTTGATGACAGAGATATTAGCGTCATATTTTCTCCCTTGATTTAAGAAATAATGTTTTCTTAACGCGGAGCCAAAACGGAGGACCAATGACTAGCAACCTACTTTCACCCAGCAGAACGAGCTAGCGGAGTCTTTGCAAAGATGTACAATTAAAATTCCTACTGATGGAATCTTTGCGTGTTATCATGACCTGTTATCCATGACAAAGTCGTTGCAAACATAAAAAGATTATTGAAATCGGTAATGTATTCTGTAAAGCTTTTAGATCATGTTTAGATAACAGAGTCACGATTGCAATCCTGGCACTTACTTGTTGGTTTGAGTTTGGATTGGAAAAACGTGGGCTCGTCAAATGGATATCTTCCCGTATATGGACGAGCTGTAAATAATACAACAGTTATAAAAAATAATATTTAAATAACACAATTGTACTAAATGCGCTTTCACGATGAGTTCTTCGCTCCGGTGCTAACCTTGACAGAGAGACATGCTTGTAGCAAGGATGACAGCAGTCAAGATAACTTGGAAGCTAGCCGGCTTCATCTTGTATTTATGCCTGCAGCTCAACGGTGACGAAGCAACTATCTTTTACAGTTAAAAAAAGACCGTTCTTCCTTCGCCATTACCACTTGTTTCCACGACGCATGCTTCTAGGTTATCCGTGATGTCCCAGCGGTGGATGTTGTCGCGTTTAGGTTGCAATCTCTGCTCGTTGCACAACAAGAAAGAGTGTAGTTGGTGTGTCACAGACAAGACAAACGAAGAAAGCTATCATGTGCACTCAAGCAGTTCTTATTTTGTACCCCATAAAATGCCAAGACAATCCACGGGTGCCACACGAATAAACAAGAGGTAAGCAGGCGGAACAGAAGACAAAAATGTTTAGGAATTTGTCTGTTATTGACTGAAATCATCAATTGAAACCAAACGACAATTTCAAAAGAGGTTCAGCGTTGATCGTCGCATAATGGATTGGCACTCCCAAATTAGCCACGCGTAATCAGACACATTTCGCGAGATATCAAACACGTGGTTCTGATCTTCTACAGAAGCCGAATTCGCGTAGCCTGCGTGCAGACTTCAACTGTTTCTCTGGAAGTCAGTAAATTGGCTTGGCTTTCCTGTGCTATACTGTAGATTTCCCAGAGAAACAGTTGAAGTCTACACGCAAGCAAATTCGCCTAGCCTGCTTGCAGACCAACTGTTTTATTCGGTGAAAAAAAAGAAGTTCGTCTGGCAATCATCGCCGAGAGGACTCGGTGAGAAGGGCATTGTTAACTCAAAGTCGAATCCCTGCCCGGAGCGTTCAAGTCGGAAAAATGATCGACATGTCCAGCCATCATGGTACTGTGCTTCAAAAAAGAATATTTATAATGGGCCGCACGCGATCACAGATCTACCAAGACACGACAACAATAGACAATGGTGTAAGAGACTATGCTGGTCATAATAGTTTGATCCGTGACGTCAAGGGATGGAAGGATCTGGGGGCTTCAGGGTCAAGCCACCACAATGTATTAGGACCACAATCATTTTTGTGGTGTTCGAAAGTACGTCAACACGAAGTGGGCGTGGTCATAGACTGGCTTCGTACCTTGACCCTACCCCACCCCCTACAGTGTACACTCCTCGGATTTGGTCCATTTACAAGATTGATCTTAGTGATTAGGAATAATATGTCGATAACCCTCGCAGCCCCGTCCGTAGCGTTGCTTTCTTCATTTGATGTATACAATATAGAGGAGCAATGAAATGGATCATTGCATTTCTATAGTAATTTTCAGGCTCTCGAATCTGTGACTCATATGGTGAGCAAGTTCTCAAAAACGCCGTTCTCAGAGGACAAAGGATGGTGTCATACCCACAGCAGAATCCACCGCTCTAGTAATAGATTTATATCTTTTAGCCCCTAAGGACTTAGGGAGTGGGGACTTCGGGAGTACTTCGGGTATGTGGAAAGCAGTGGGGTGCGAATTTTTATGGTAACTTTTTGAGGTTTGCAAAGTATTTGAGATGTGAATATTGCTTTTCTGAAGCTTTGCGGTACAGTATAATTATATTTTGACAGAAGTTTGAGAGGAAGGCAGGAGCATATGGTAATCCTTATAGCACAGGAAATCTAGTTTATTGAACGAGACAACATAACATTGAATCGAAGCGCGCGGATATCAATAAACGTGACAGCATGATACAGGCATAGGATTTCAAATGGTCAATTTTATAGCTTAATTATATACCAGGAACGTACAAAACTAAAGGGTGAAATTTAACAGTGATGGCGATCACCTTACAGTCTTTTGGCTCAACTGGGACACCGCGGAATCACGAAGCTCCGCCTCAGCGAGTAGGTGAAATACATTAGTAGAAGTCTTACCTCGTCAGTCGAGTGTAAAAACAAGTATGACGCTGTCGTACAAACAATCCAGGTATCAAACCATTGATTTACACAGTCCCTGGCATTGAGCACGACATCATATTCAGCCTGAATGTCGAATAAGTTTCAATTTAACAAGGCAAATCTATACAAAATTAAACAATCTTCAGTTAATTAAGTCAGAACGTCCCCGACGCTGAGCCCTTTGAGCAGCTGCTGCTGTAGCCAGAGCAACAAAGCCGCAATCCACGAGGCTGAAAAATGCACTAGGCTAAGAAGGAGGAACAGGGCTGGTGACAGGATCCCAATCAACTCCTTGCAGTCATCTTTATCGCCGGACAGGAGGGGGAGGCGGAGGTGCACCCCTGGACGGAGGTGGAGGTGGGGGTGCACCCCGACTGGGGCCGCCTGGTGGGGCATTTAAACCTAGTAGGAAAACACAATCTATGTGAAGTAAGAAACAATACGTGTTATGCCATGCTATTTACTTATAGCTCATAAATTAATTGAGTATGCTGAAACCACAGTCTAAAGGCCAAAGTGTCTCGATTGGTTGCCCAACAGACAAATGAAGAACTAATGGCCCATCAGCATGTCTTTAATAAGGCATGTCTTTCGAGTCCTAAAAAAACCTAGCAGCCAATGCAGGCGTTTGAATGATGTCACTTCAAGAGAGTCAGACATGACCCATCACATATATGACTCCATTCATGATAAGAAAATGTCTATACATAGCAGGTGGTTGGGTGTTCCAGCAGCCACTTATGACATCACAACCGACAAGGTTAACTCTTGTCCTGCTTATAAAACTAGTTAAATCAAGACCTGAAGTCGCTTTATCGATTGCTGATTGGTTGATTGCTAAGGACTAACTATGTGATTGGTTATATGCTGCTACTTTTGACTTGTTTCGAAAACGTGTATACACGTCAATAGCAGGACAAGGGTTAATGTGATGAAGACACTTACGTTTTGTTGTACCACGATGAGGATTTCTACTGGGATAGGTCTTGGGTGAGTCCCGATAAGGCTCAGGGGGTGGCAGATCATTGTTGAATGTGAAGCGCGACTCAAAATTGTCTGCAAAGTAGAAGCAAACAAACATCATAATTTACAGCCAAAGATGAACGAGTGATGTCAACAAAACAACAACTTGCATCAAAGCAACGGACACTCACCACTATCTAATAGGTCTTCAGGAGGAGGAGGCAGAAAGGAATTGCGATTTGGAGGTGGAGGTGGTAGATCTCTATTACCACCTCGAGAAGGGGCAGGCGGTGGAGGAAATCCTGCACTACTGGAGGGCCGTCCGCCAGGTGGTGGTGGAGCAGGCCCCCTCCCAGGTTGCGACCCAGGAGGAGGTGGAAGTGGTCTCTCAGCTTCAGGTGGGGCTTGGCGACTTGGGTGCTCCCTGGTTGAATATGAGCGCGGAGGTAGTGGGGCATTGTTTCCTCTGCTTGGAGGAGGCGGAGGTAAGGTACTTGTTGACTGGAGTCTATTTGGTGGCGGCGGCGGAGGAGCACCTGACAAACGTTGTGGTGGTGGAGGTGGCCCACCGGAAACACGCGGAGGTCCAGACTGCTGTGGTGCAGGAGATGCCCTTGTTGGAGGTGGGGGAGGAGCATTGCTCTTACCGAAAGATGGCGATGGAGTGTTCCTGGATGGCGGTGGCGGGAACTGATTACCTGGCCGTTTCCCAAGAGGCGGTGGTGGGGGGCCACCGCCTGGTCGTGGTCCTCGTATACCTCCAGGCTGAAAAGGAGCCGAGGTCTTTCGCTGCAAATTTTGTGGTGGGGGCGGTGGTGGTCCACTTTCTCCATTAGCCACAGGTTTAAATGGAGCAGGAGGACGATTGCCCATTGGAATGCTTGGTGCCGCAGATCTTCTATTTTCTTGTGGAGATGGTGCTGGAGGCCTGCCAATCCCCATTGGTGGCCTTGGACCTCCAGATTGTGGCCTTGGACCTCCAGATGGTGGTCTTGGACCTCCAGATGGCGGTCTTGAGTTACCCATTGCGGGTGGTGGAGGACGTGAATCAGGTTGACCTCGTGACGGTGGTGGAGGACGACTTCCTCTCATGCCAGGTGGGACCATGGCAGGTCCTCCTGCTGAACCTGTAACAACAGAACAATGATTAGAAACATGTACTCCATCCAATTGAAGAAATAGAATTGCATTATGTCAAATTTTATGAATTAGCCTTCTCAAATTGTCCTACTCACTACATAAATATTTTCCAAAACAGAATCCTGAGAAACTATGATTCAATAAAACTTCAATGCTTCAGAGGGGATAAAAAACCCCATAGATAACAATAGACCTAGCAAAACAACTAAATGAATCAACAAGGAATCAATGCGTATTCTTTCAGCAGTCATTGATTACACAATTCAGCATTCTGTTAGATAAAGAATTGATAACACGTAGAAGATAACATCTTCTTGCACTTCATACCAACTCAAAGAACTTGCGCCGTGCTTGTTTCAATTGTCTCCACTTTTGCAGGACTTACAATCGAATGTTTTCTGTATACGTAATGTTATAGAAATCTGTTTTCCCTCCCAAACTTATATTCTTCGCGTTTTGAAAACAGCTCCACTCTTTGAAAATGGCTGCACTTTTGATGCGCTTCCAATCTCCATTCGAAACAAAAGTTGTCGTCGGACAGCTGTTCCCAACTATCATGAAACACCTCTACGGAAATTTTTAATTCTTTCAAAGATAAGAAACAAATGCATGTTCACTTTAAAACTTCTATGCACACTGTAGGTTGACAGTAGCAAAATCTTCTATGTCTTGGCTGATTCATACAGATTTCAGATGTAAGGCCACAGTGTGAAGCCAAGCCAATTGCTGCACAAGCTTCCTTGAATGGCAAGTTCCTCATCTTCAAAAGAGGAAAACTTCATAGAAACTCCTCATCATAGAAAGAGGGACACTTTAAATAACTGCTGATTAGGAGCGTTCAGTAACATTTTCCAACATGTACTTCATAGCAAAATGCCGCGCGTTCGCAAACTCTCAAGATGGTAGGAGCACAATCCTTAATCACCCTCTGGCCACCAGCATCACATCAAGATTTGTTAGTGAGCAGCTTACCTTGAGGGGATCTTCGGTCACCTGATGAGCGTAGCTTTGGCATACCTCCAGCAAAAAGCCCTCCTAAACCACCTCCTGAGGGGCCAGATGGCGCTCCTCCACCACCACCGCCGCCACCTCCTCCACCACCACCACCTCCAGATGGACCATTACTTGCTTTGACATCTGGAGAAATGAAAATGTGCCTTTGTTACTCAACAGAGATAGCAAAGCATCGAAAGACAAATGGCACTTGTTATTATGCACAGACTGTGTTGGACAATTTCACATTAACTGTAGGGAATATGGCATGCTTTATCATAAAATTAATTCAAGCTGATAGACCAATGGAACACCCCACGTGTCTTGGTTAATTATTAAACAAAATTCTACTG
Source organism: Calvadosia cruxmelitensis (assembly GCA_900245855.1). Lineage (NCBI taxonomy): Eukaryota > Metazoa > Cnidaria > Staurozoa > Stauromedusae > Kishinouyeidae > Calvadosia > Calvadosia cruxmelitensis. Next base: position 14,365 of record OFHS01000089.1, on the reverse strand, counting down.
GTTATCGATTGGTGTAATGTTTGCCGCCGTGCGAGCGCGTTTGCGACCTGTTTCAGATGTCAACAAAAGTGCTCTGTCTAGAACCCATATGTGGGTTTCCCGCACGGAGAGAAAAATTGACACGAACCCATATATGGGTTTCCCGTGGCTAAGGGGCTAAACAGTGCCCAATGGTAGTCAAACAAAAAACGCCTTGTGCACTTTCCGTTGTGCTCAATGTAAAGTGGCAGCTTTAGTCTAATTTTGAAGAGGAACAATAGGCTTCAAACTTCTAGCCAATCAGATTGTTGGTCCCAATGAAAAGCATGCGAATGTTAAGGTTCTTGTGGCTCACCTCAAAACGGCTTTAGCATGGATCTGATTTGAATAGTTGAGGTATGTACAAACTCTTTATTACCCGTTTCCCTTCCCTTAAGTCCTGCTCAGCACTGTAGTAATTGGCATACCAGTATACCACCCGTGAATGTGCTTCCATCACCACTGGATTTAATTGTCAACACTGCAGTCAATAAATTATTACCAACGCCAATAAATGAATAAATTTGCTTTGGATTTGGTTTGTGTTTGCTACAATAAGAAATTCGCTCATTCGAATTAAGGCAGCTTCACACCATGTAGTTTGCTACATGCAATACAATTTAAAAACAGCTGATTGGCTCTACTTATTGGCATTATTTTTATTGCAAATCATCCTAAGTGCTAGAAGGTGCAAGGTAATCCAGTCAAACATGTATTAGCAGCCACCTCTCAACAGCAGCCACCTGTGTATAAAGGCCACTCTTCATCATAACCCAAAAATGAAATTGAAATCAACCTGGACAGCAAGGCCACCAGTCTATAAAGGTCATTTTCCTCAGGTCCCCAAGGTGACCATTATAGACAGGTTTCACTGTAAATCACTGTAATGTAAAGCTACATCATGATGCTTAATGATGGTATAAGATCAACAATGCATGTAATACATCATGCAAGACCTCCTTTCACATTCCAGCCATTTATAAACCTCATTGAAGTATCACCCCATTGCTAGGACGAAGTGATGTCTGGAGATTTAAAGATCGTCTAAATGCTAGCAGCCCAGCTACGACTTGCAAGAAATTAAAAAAATTGAAATACAAACACAATTAAAGATCTTCTTTAATGTCAAAATCAGTTCATCCGATAATCGTTTAATGCGTTGCATGATACGATATACTTTGGTAGCCATGGTAGGGTATCTAGTCGGATATTGCATAATATGATATATCACACAATTATCACATAATCTGTTTCATTCCACTATTTATTCTGCTCTACCCCAAACTATCTGATTAACCAATTTTGACTCATTTTATCACCTTACATGCACATTTTACTTTTCAAACTTTACTTTTAGAGATTGAACGCATTGATCTATGGACAACAGTGATTGGCAATCGACTTGCAAATCTTATCCGAACAAATCTTACAAAATGAAATATGGAAACAAGTAACTAATCTGTTGAATCTAACTCACTTCCAACAATTGGATTACTTCTGTCGTTGGTGACTGTCTTCTTTAGTTTAGCCCCAGCACCAATCTGAGATAACAGGCCTCCGCGATCCGATCCTCCTCCACCGCCTCCCTTCTTGCCCCCCTTGGAAGGAGCTGAGGCAGCTGGAGCAGCAGGTGGGGGAGGGGCACATGGTGGCGGGGGTGGTGGTGGCATTGGACGATATCAGCAACAGGTGAGTTAGCAAGCGTTCACTCTACTTTAGCTGGAGCCATGGCTTAGGATGTACACATAAGCAGTTATCAAATCCAAAAGTGCTTGAAGACAAGATTTGCCTGCAAATAACCACATGAAAACAACAGTTCAGAAAAAGATTGTAGAAATAAAGAAAGTAGAGCACAACTAGGAAATATACAAAGCATCAAATAAAAACCATTGTGGAAAGTCAACAACCTTGTGAAGTGTTGCTCAATCCCCCACCATTCTGAATTAAATTGCTACTGCGTCTTTTCATGTGTAATCAGTTACTATTTGATCAAATAATGACATGTTTGATAGCATCTCGTTTCAAATCACAGTTAGTGTTGAAACTATGAGAGCTTTACAATTATTGCATTTTATTACATCACATGAGAATTCCAACACAGAACCGATTTACTGAAATGTCCAATACAGTCAAACCTGTATTAGCGGCCACCTTTATAGAGCAGCCACCTGTGTATAAGGGCCACTCTTCATAACCCCAAAATGACCCTTTCTATAGAAATCAAATTGGACAGAAGGGTCACCTGTCTGTAAGGTCACTTTCCTCAGGTCTCAGAGGTGACCGTTATAGACAGGTTTCACTGTACTCTGCTATCAGTCCCAAGGAAATCATTCTGTTGCTATCATGGAGCAGAGCTACCACGTGTGTGCTATTTCAGTATTTTTATCAACAGAAGCTCGCTGGGTTAGCTCTTGATGCAATTTTCATTAATTCTTCACATGTCCTAGCAGCGATCGTCCTGTAAACACGAAGCTAAAATGCCGCATAAATGTGTTTTCCTACGGTTGATGAGTAAAAGTCTTGACAGCAGCATAGCTTGATACATGAGACGAATGATCCCTAACAGAATTACCTACGAAGGGAGAACTTTGGCCTGCCATCGTGAATTTTCATGGCCAACTAGCTGAGAGGGTTTACAAGCCCAACAATATGACAACTGCGAATGAGCAAGCAGATGTATGCGAGTGCAATGTTTAGACAACTGCCCAGGTTTACCGTTATTTAATCCATTTTGTTAATATTATTACAACCTATAATTTACCTATGCATCAACTCCGATTGTCGCTTAATACTGATACACTAATTATGCAGACACCCACTCGTGGCAAGTGCTCATACACAAATGGTCAAAGCAGGGAGCAATAACCACAAATAATTGTGCAGTATATTGTATTTATAAATTGTATTGTCTGTATCATCGTGATGTTACAATTAATGAGAAAAAGTTTAAATTAGATTTAAAAGGGTTAAACCAACATTTTCCACAAGCTCACATAGTCATCTGCAAAGTGCAAACTGAAATTAGATTTGTTTGACCAATCTATCAATTACATAAATATTTTTTGACCTGCTTATTTAATCTTAAATTGCCCCAATAAACCATGTTTTTCATCCTCTACAGCAAGAGGAACGCCGGCAGGGAGTACCGGTTTCGATGCCCGTAACGTCGGAGGAAGGTGATATTGGCTGGCCAGACAATAACGTATCAAGAGAATGAACAACGGAACAGTGCCAAACAAATTTCGCAATAAATAAGAAACGAGTTTAAGAGAGAGGGACGAGGTTATTCAAGAAATACAGTCACACCACGTTCACCCAATGAAAAAATAACAGATTTCGATAGCGTAGAGGAATGTGAAAACTGTTGGAGATCAGTGGAACGCAGAAAACCAAACAATTTTTCGAGGAAAAATTAAGACAGTAAACTTGATTTGTTAGATCTCTCCAAGACACACTCTTGCCAAGAATATTTTCAAAAAGTTAAACATAAAGCCATAAGAAAAGTGAAATATTAAAAATACAACAAACGTAGTAAGATACATTAGGCCTAGTAAAGTTCTAGTGAATGAAAGAGAAACCAAGAAATGTCAAGCTGGACATTTACCACCTGCCAGGCTGCTAAGAATGAGTGGCAACATCTCACCGCAAGAACCAAGCAGCGAGCACATCCGTAGACAATATTTACGATGAACAACGAAGAAACATGACAATTATCGGCAGCGAGCACTCTCAAAGGGAAGGAAAACTGACGACAATCGACACGCAATGTCCGATGTCGCAAGTATAAAAATCCAACACAGCAACGAAATCAGAATATACTTGCACATGCAAATGCCTGGCTGGCAAATCAAATTTCGTAAAAATTAGGTCATTCGTAAAGGAAAACTTTTGTAAGATGCAAAACGTCGATGAAAGTTGAAGCGGAACCAGCGAAGGATCAACATCAACTCAATTATCGAGAGCGATACAAGATCAATGTAATTGATGAGATAAAATCCTTTTATAACTCACTTTCTATATAACAGACCTTTGACTTTGTAGTTATAAGAGCAGGCCAATGTTAGAGATCAAGAGAAATTTGTAAGCTGCGCAAGAAATGCGCATTCTGGCGAAGACGCAAACACAAACTCACCTTCAGCTAACTTGAAGAGACAACCATATCAGCAGTTAACCAAGCAATAACTCCACCAGAATACAACAGTACAATTCCAGAAGCAAGACAAACAGTAAAGATAGATTAGTATTTGATAATGAGAAGCGTCAAGTCACTGTTTTGTCTTTTTCTTCAACAGAGAAATGCACGGTCGGCGAAAGATGGCGTTTGCTTCACAGTCTGCCATGAATCGGTGCGACTCGCTACCAGGCTCTTCCCGCTCCACCTTCACACAACCCCTCATCAGTGAAGCTACACCGCTAAAACAGGGTGACAATGGGTAAGGAAACAGCAAGGAACCTTCCAGGCGGGTTTGACAGTATACAGTGTAACCTGTCTATAATGGTTAACTTTTGGACCTGAGAAACTTACCTTTATAGACAGATGACCTTTCTGTCCAGGTTGATTTCTATTATAGGAAGTGTTATTTTGGGGCTATGAAGAGTGGTCTTTACACACAGGTGATTGCTCTATAGAGGTGGCCGCTAATACAGGTTTGACTGTACTTGGAGAAAGGTTGCAATAAAGACTTAAGTATATTGAATCACATAATCGCATAAAGGATCCGAGTTTGAGCAGGGGCGAATTGAAAGATAGCCCTTTGGGGGCGAAGGTTTCAAGGGAATGCCCCGGATTTTTCTTATTTTGTGTGTGTGACTTTATTCTGAAAATCCACAAGTTACGATAACTTATTTTTACAAAGCAGAAAATATTTTTTCTTAAAGCTAAAGAAGTGACAGAACGTTGCTCAACCCTACTACGAAGAATTATGGACGGTAATTTTTCTCTCTAAGCGTAATCAACCAATGGAGCCAGATGGTCACCGTGGGCTTGCTTGTACCATACCAAGTCTGCCAGTAGATGGTCAAGGCATGCCATGCAGAAGCCGATGCCCTCATTCATTTGGGCAAGAACACTGAACCAATTTAAATCAAGGCTTCTTCGTCGAGTAATTTGGACCCGTTATTATAGACATAATTACCTCATTCTAATGTCATATTGCCACATAAGTATACTGTTACCGATGTATTAATATATGCCACTTGTCCGTGCAGCATAAGGGCTATATATATACTGTATATAAGGCCTAAAGGCTATACAAGGGCATAGATATATGCCTATATAAGCCTATATAAGCCTAGATATAAGGGCTATATATGTACTGTATATAAGGCCTGCTATATGCTGCACATGGGAATTCTTTGTTTTGACTTCGTTGTATCAAGACACATGCAATCCAACGGTCACTTTCTTCTATACATTTTCCAACAATCCTTGAAGATCATGGTGCTACTCGCACAGACGGGACGGCGTAAGGCAAATCCCCTGGAAAAGGCAGACCGCAAGTCTCTGGCAAGGAAATTCACCTGTCGGTAGATACTCTGGCAGTGTCGCATCTATCTTCCACCAGACAAACGCCGGCATTGCAGCGACAGCGGCTGAAGACAAAAAATCAACAAATATAGCTCGCTGGAACAAAATGTTACCATCCAGTCCATAAGTGTGGAAACTGTCAATCAAGTTATTACTCATTTTTGACAAAAAAAATCAAATCAAATCAAGTCAACATTTGCTGATATATAGCCCCTGCAAAATCTAGCTGATGAAGGTGGCTGTAATTGAGGAGTACTGTAAGTACAGTACATAGATTTGTCGGCTTCAATCTTCCGCTTATCAAAAGTCGCACACCAACTTGTAAAATATACGTTGTACATTTTATGGGTTCTACACGTTCAAATTAAACATTTTCTATAGAAAATGTGATTTCTATTTGGTTTGTATTGTAATTAAGTATGTACAAATGTAATATTGCGCAACTTACTGTGTAACAGGGGAAGAATTTTTGGATAACGCGCTACAGTCATGGCTATGAGGCTTCCTAGAAGTGAGGCAACACGCGGCAAGCCGCTGACTTGTAAAATGGCGCAGATCGATCAACATCTCATGTGGACGTTGTAGCATCGTTTCAGGCCATATTCATTCACCAATCTCATCGTTTGTCGAAAAAAATTACCAATATGGAGGCAGACCTATATGATGAATTTGGTAACTACGTTGGACCTGAGCTTGAAAGCGAAGAAAGTGAAGAAGACGAGGACCAGGACGAAGATGAAGATGGCGATGAAAACGTAGGGTTACATATCTGATTCATGAGATTGATTGATTCAACGAAGTCAGACTTATGTAGGCCGCCCAGTAGTCTCAAAAGCACTATAAATTGATTGTTACTAGAATACAATTAATGTTTCTTAATGTAAGCTTGTCATAAATTTATTCAGGCCTAACCTCTTGTCGGTCCAAGTTGAATTGTTGACTCTACTGTCTCTACACCAATATCCCTCATAATCCCTGCAGCTTAAAAATGTTAAAGGAAGCAAACGAAAGTGGTTAATTGATCTGCTGCAATGTGGGATACAGTACCAAATGGCTAGTTAGATAGTTGTCTGACAAATAAATTTATGTTTTTGCAAGGGATGATTCATCATTAGAAGGACTAGGTTTAGCCTATCTGGATTGGCGTTGTGGAGCTACGACCCAAGTTGAGTTAAGGGCCATGGCTAGGGTGCGTCATGAACTTGAATTGCATTCAAAACTGCTAGAACTTAGTGCACGGGTGTCACCACCAAGACGCTAAAACAAACGACGCAACGAACAGCCCGCTGAGCCAGGCGTTCAAACACAACATAGTTTATTAAAGCGAAATGAATATGATGAATCTAAAGGTGAAATATATACAAAACAGATAAATGTAATGGAAACCAATAAAGAAAATTAGGAAACTTAACTAATTACAAATGATTGCTGTATCAACTGGATTAAGTATTGTATTGATTGCAAATTGGTTAGACAATTGAATAGCATAATTAGGCTACATAAGCTTACGATGCAGAGTTCGCCTTGTGCAGCGTCACAGTGGGTCAGGGCTATCAGTACTCCTGGTACTTGGTTAAGACTAGGCTTAAAGCTAGAGATTTGGGCTACAGTTGGTTTTAAGATAACATGATCTAGTCTCAGGGTCGGCGTTGTTCCTGTCAATTGTATCTGTTCAAATTTGTTCAAATTTCATCACAGCGAGAAGAAGTTATCTAGGCTCATCTTTCACATAATTTAAATCTAGAGACATGTGCTATGCCAAAATGAGAAGTTCAGAAATGTTGGAATTGGCCATTGGTCTGGAATTTTTGGCATTGTGTATATCCTTTCTTCTCATCACCTTGCCTTTTCAAAGTGCAGTTCTTTTCTTGGATTAACACATGCATAATCCAGAAATCACCCTTCACTCTACTTTAGCCTTTCTGCCGCCCTTCTTAGCCGCTCTTTCAGAGCAGGTCACCTTTAACAACTAGGCTGAAGAGCGATTTGAGCAAAATTTTATGTCTCCTCATACTGGTCAGCTTTTTGGTCACGAATGAAATTTGACACGTCTGATTTCAAATTAGTTTTAGAATCAGAAGAAAAAATTTTACTGCCAAACTATTTTCAGCAACTCGGCATATAATTTATCATTCTTTCTATTGGTGAAACGTTTAGTGGAATCTGAATTAAAATAAAGAAGGTATGGATGGCTTTGCTCTGCATGTCCACTGTGTTTCGAAGCCAATCCATCAGCAGTGGACACCAGTTATCTGGTTTGCTACTTGTGAATGAGGATGATGACTGCTTAGCGTAAGTCTGAGTTTAAGAAAACTTGATACATACCATATATGGGTTTCCCAAAGGCAAGAAGCTAAGTTCTGGTAAGAAAATGCCGTTTCTGCAAATCAGTCCATATGCAGTTGTGTACACGCCGCAAAGAACTAATTTATATTGTGGTAAAAGTCAAAGAGCGACAGGTATGCTGTATAGCTTATGCCTCTTGTTGCTTTGCTAGCGTAATTGTTGGGAGTTTCTTTTCCAGGAGGATAACGAAATGGCAATTGTGGAGGAATCAAATGTGCAGAGTTCAGCCATAGTGCTCCACGAGGTACAGGCAAATGTTTATTGCCTTCGTTTGTTTCATCCATCTAGAGTTGAATTACAGCTTGCAATTTGCACGATCTAAAAGTTGTACATTTATATGAATTTTTGAAACTGCTATTAAGAAAAGTCTATCTAGTTTTATTGCCTAAAGCACATGCTTTGATAGCATGCTTGCATGAAATGGCCTTGCTTGTTTCGTTGAATCTTACACTGTGCAATTTAACATGAGACACTAATCCATTTGAACATTGAACTAGCTGTCCGTTTCAATATGTCATGTGAAGGTCAATCAGTGAAGATAGTAAACGGGAATAGACTTCATCTGGTGGTTTATTAACCGATTGTGGATGTATTTGTAGGTAAAGTTTTTATTATGCCCATCAAAAATTTTTGTTTGACAGGATAAAAAGTATTATCCAACTCCAGACGAAGTATATGGTCCGGATGTCGAGGTGAGCTCTGTTGATTTACTATGTTGCTCTGTGCTCAGAGAAATGATTGCTATCCATATATTGGAGTAAGTTACTCTAGGATTGTCGGATTTGTTAATCGACTGTCAAAGCTGGATACTTGGATATTGCTGGGACCACTCCATGTATTAGTTTTAATTGTAGTTCTACCACCGCTTATCAATGTGACTGGTGCTTGGCTATGAAAGGGGCAAATCCCGCAACCTTGCTACCTTGAGATTGCAGCCTTACACCAAATACCTCACAACGAAACTCTCACCTACCAAGCACCAATGCCAATGTCTCACCAAATCGCATTGAGTTCAAGTTTCATGTTTGGAATTTCAGACACGTGTTTGGAAGTTTCCCTCGATCTAATGTTCCATATGAGACCCTTGAAAATGCAAGGCTTAGCTTGTTGGCTTCAATTCTAAGTGACAAGACTGATGATAATTGTAATGACAAAGATGAAAGTGATGATAAGTGATAAACAATGATGACCTTGTTACGATTGTTAGAACATTGTGCTTTTGCAAAGTATATTAGTTTGAGAATCAATAAATATTTTAATTAATAAATAGTTTTACTGAGTGATTGGTAATTGGGATGTCAGGGATAACAATTTGACTGTTTTGCTATTCTATTTCCTAGACCATCGTCCAAGAAGAAGATGCGCAACCACTAACAGGTAATACATTGATCTGTCTTCCACTAGCCTTACTGGTGGGCCATGTAGTGGCAAGATGCACCAAGAAACCATGGTCTTATCTGAGATGAGGGCCTCAACGGTTTTTGAAATTAATTGTCGACTATCATGATCCGAGGCATTTGATTCCTATTTTAAAATTGTTTAGATTGGTACATGTTAAGTGAAGTTCTGGTTTGAACAAAATGTATTATGGTCATCTTGCTATGCCATGCCCATCCATTGACTAGGCTAACTCAACTCCTAACTGCTAGTCTATTCAAGTGATCTAGTAAAATATTAAATCCTATTCAACAGTCAGCCATATATACGAAAATTAAGTTGTGAGATGAAATGTTAATTCAAAGTAAAGTTTTGTCCGGTCGGGATACTTGTTGCTCATGCTATTCGCCGGTAATCGTTACGCTATATTTTCGTCCGGTAATCGTTCTGCGCGTGCGCCAAAAGAAAAATAACACGGCAGACGACAGAATTCTTTTAAAAGGACAATATACATGTCGTCATTGCCTTGCTTTCTTGTTTGATTGTAGAACCAATTATTAAACCGGTGAAGAAGGCAAAGTTCTCTCTTGCCGAGCAAGAACTCCCTGTAACAACTTACAGCATGGAGTAAGTGCGTTCCACCTGTACTACATATGTAATATATTGATGTGTTGCAGTCTGTTGTGTTGTGTTCCTGTAGTTTGTTTGTTTGTTCAATGTGATTCACATTTGCAGGTGGAAAATGTATAAACTATACAGGACTAAGTACATTAATGCTAATTTGACGAGTAACGGCTGCTGCAACATTTAATACAGAAGTTGGCCGATTTAATTTTATGCTCGAAAGCAGCATAAGATTGACAGCATACAAGATAATCCGGCACAGATCCAGCAGAGAAACCCAGGGTTTCATATTATGGGTGTGTTCTTATGGGGGTGGTTCAAGTTATTCAGAATTTTAGAATGACAAGTATTTGAGAACTGACCGCGAAACAGAAGTCTTTTTGTCGTCTTGAGAGAGCTCCGCTTTTCTCAGATTTGATGTAGACCAAAGATCAAAGTAGATTGTGATTCGGATCCTTTTTGGTAAAGAGAGAAATGAATTCAATTGCGGCCAAATACTTTAAAGAATGTTTTCAATACAGTGAAACCTGTCTATAACGGTCACCTTTGGTACCTGAGGAAAATGACCTTTATAGACAGGTGGCCTTTCTGTCCAGGTTGATTTCTGTAGAAAGTGTCCTTTTGGGGCTACGAAGAGTGGCCTTTGTACACAGGTGGCTGCTCTATAGAGGTGGCCGCTAATACAGGTTTGACTGTACATTCATTGTAAAATAAACAGAAGCACGCGATTTGAAAATCCAAGCGAATTCTTTACTGCAAAGTCTAGCTCTATTGATACAAGCAATTAGCAGTCTATTACCTGTGTTGAGTAACTTCTTGTATTAAGAGACCACTTTTTATCATCGCCTTGGATGGTAGCGTAAGGCTCTTTTTAATGATTTGCAACTCATTCCTTCACAAGGTTTCTTGCGGACATGACGGACAACCCTGAACTGACCAGAAATGTGGCACTTGTAGGGAACCTCCATTCTGGCAAGGTATAGGTTGCATCTATCTCGCCTTTGGCAATAGTTTTGTTCTTTTCTCCTCTGATTGCCATTAAGTTTATCGTAATTTAAATTTTATTTTTGTTTAAAGATCTTGTCATTATTGTTGCTCAATTGGTAAGTTCTGAAGATGGGCAATGTTACTTTTCTTGTTCTAGTCGAGTTTTGTTGATTGCTTACTGGAAGAGACGCATCCAGAGCTCCGTGCCAAAGAAGGAAAAGATGTGAGTATCAATTTGGTCTTGTAAGTCATTCCTACTCATCTTATCTGCGACATATGAAGCAACGGAGGGTCGCCATCCCATCTGAAGGCTTGAGAGCACAGATTGAAAGAGAATGATATAACGAAATACAAGACATTTATAGCGACTGATGGAAAGCGCTGATTGGTGGTCTGAGTGCTGACGTAACTGCTTAATGAGACTGCCACTGGTCCATTGCATCCATTTGTTGAGTTGTAAGGCGTAACAATTTGTGTGACTTATAGCAAATGCTCTACTTCTGCTAAGGCAGTCGTCAGGAGAAAACTTGCAAGCAGCAGCCACAACACGGGATTAATCCTCTTGCCCCTCATTTACGCCATGCACATGTCAATCAGATCGATCAGTAATTCACTATTGTCAGAAGATCTCTCCATGACGCCAGCTGTGCAATATTAAGACTAGCCTCCTTTCTGACTGTCACGCTAGCAAGCACTAAGGTTCGATCTTAACCTCACCTAAATTACATTTAGCTCCATTTGATTAAATGAATTGGGAATAATCAGTGTCTTTCTTTTTAATCTGCATTTTGAGTTTGCGGGACTGTTTCTATTGCCTCGGACACAGAAAGTGACAGTGTTACTGCCCTGCCTAATACAAATTGGATTTAAAACATTGAGGATTTTTCATATCGTGTTTTGAAAAGGTTTCTGGTTATTTGTCTTGTGATGTTTCCAAGTGTATGATGTACTAACTTTCTTCATAGCTTGTTTTTTGGTTGTTTTAGCTCTGCTATACAGACACACTTTTCACTGAGAGGGAGGTAGGTGCTGCTGCTGATCTTGTCTTTTTTCACTTCGACTGTGACCATTAAGTAAAGTGCAGGCTTTAGAAAGTTGAAAACACGTTCTGTTTGTCAAGACTTTATTTTAATGTGAGTTTTTGCGTTTTGTGCCCTGGACAGTCTTTCTACACATTTTATCAATTTTATTGATATTTCGCTTACTTGAACGAACTGATTTTGGCCATATTTATGCTGCTTTGCGTCTATCCTGTTTAGAAATGTTATGCACACTCAAGTCTTGAATAAAAAGCCAGTGCTTTAACTTAATGAGTAATCGTACAGACCCTAATATGACCATATATAGCTTAAAAGAATAAACCAAGATGTATGTTTATAGTAGTCTCCTAAACCAGGACTTTCCATTTAACCAATTTGTGCCTTACTGGAAAGTTCGTTTTTCGTATGCCGAAGATTACGCCAGGCAGTGCTGCTTCAAGCTAGCGACACGCCAAAATCCGGGATTTTTAGCAGTGTTTAGTAACAACTTCTTCAGATTTCGGTGGCTGCACCACGCCAATTACCATATCACGGGCAAGTTCCACGCCGAAGATCTTCGGCATAATCTACAAACTTTCCAGTAGGGAATTTGGGTGTACGATGTAACCGTTATGCACGGTACCTCATTGTATGGGTCATTTTGTCATTTGATTTCATTGTAGCGTGGTTTGAGTATCAAGGCTACACCTGTCACTCTGTTGCTACCGGATTTGAAAGGGAAGTCATACCTCATGAATGTCTTTGACACACCCGGTAGGTTGCACACTTTTTCGCATTGTACTCCAAGGGTTATTGTTTCTTTGGTATCGCAAATGAATTGTTTCTAAAGTCAAACTCAGTTGGTATCTGATTGGATAATACCCCCGTTTCAACTTAAGAAGCAATTGAAATTCCTCACTTGCTGACCATTTTTGCCATAATTATGTGGAAGAACTAGTCGATTTGTGTAACTCGTTTGAGTTAAAACTAGGGTAATCAAAATAGTTCACTAGGGCTTAGCCAGACATTTGAAAGTCTAGTTGGCTGGAACTATTTGTAACTCAAAATTAAAACTAGCTAACTGTTAGAGGCTAGTTTCACACTTCAGACAATAGAAAACGACCAAATCAAAAGGTAGCCAATGCTTTTGTGAACTAACTAGTAGCCAATTCTCAAAACTGTTCTTCTGATTGATGATAGTGAGTAGTCTCTGACCAATTCCATTGCGGCAATTTTACGGCCATTCATGTGTCTTTGAATGTCCGAAAATCCATTGAATGGGATTTAAATGGGATATTTTGTTATCATAACAGTTGAAAGCAGCTACTAGTTATTCACCTATAGAAAACAAGCCAACTACTTGTATTTGTTCAAAACAAGTTCACTAACACTAGGAACTACTGTTGGAAAACTAAATGCTAAGTAAATAAACTAGCTGACAAACTATTTTCAGTTTGCTATTTCCACCTCTGCTGCACATTTAACAGGAGAGAAAGATGAACCGGGTTTGACCGTACTGTGATCACGAAGAACCATGTATTTCTAGCCTCAATTATGTGCTCTGTGGCTGTGTGATTGTCCATGTCCTTGTGGTAGCAACGTATCTTTTCACTTAACTAGCTTAGCTGACTGTATGCATAATTGTAACAAGTATACAGATGGACAGAGAACCAACCATTGTATCGACAAATTTCTCAATTGTTATTTAGTTGTTGGGACCAATTAATGAACACTTGATATGTCATCATTGCCCTAACGAATGTGAGAATAGTTTGTTTGGTTTAATTGCAGCAGAAACAGCTGTAGTTTGGCTGCCTGTTTGCACAAGTTGTTCTTGATTTGTCTTGCATTATGTACATAGGTCATGTCAGTTTCTCCGATGAGATGACCGCCGCGTTTCGACTCTGCGACGGAGCTGTTATATTCATCGATGCCGCCGAAGGGGTACGTGATTTTGTTCTGATTTCGACAGAGCAACTTTGCGATAGCAAAAATCTTAGTGCTAGCATGTATGATCCAGGAAACAAACAAACATTCACGCATGCACAAACAAACAAACAATCAAACAAACACACAAATAAACAAACAAACAAAATAATAGATGATCATGTGCTATTGTAGTCAAGTTGTGACCTCATTTAATTAGCTGACTTATGAAACATATTGGCTATGAAAAATGCTCGTGAAGAATCAAACAAAAGACAACTCACTTTGATTGCAGTTTCAAGTAAAACAGTGTTTCGTCTATGGCCTTAGTTAAATATCACTCAGCAAATGGTGGTCACAAATATATACTATTGCTTGGCTTTCTTTTCGATTCTGTCCTTTCAAGGAAATCTGCAATGTTTTGAATCGGTCTATTCTAAAGGCCAGTTTACACGAGCAAGTTTTCCTTGACAAGTTTCCCTTGACAAGTTTTACTTGCTCGTGTACATTGCAAAACTTGACAAGTTTCCACTTGTCAAGT